>PVIH01011323.1:0-21587 GCA_004025045.1 Sigmodon hispidus | reverse complement strand
ACATTTTTTTTAAATTCTTTTTACTGTTTTTTTTGATAAATACAAAATAAAGAAGAAAAAAAATTAAACTCAATTTAAAAGAATTTGCCTACTCATTTTTTCTTTCTTAAAATCACAAATTACCTTAATAATATTAAAAATATTTTAAATCACATTGACCAGTTTGTGTCTAGATTTTAAAATAATATAATATTTTAATAAAAAATAGAGACTTCACTATTTTAAATATACACTAAGAAGAGTTCAAAATTGGAACTAAAATCAGATTCTCTCTGCTTTTCCAGCACAGGGATTCCTAGTTTATACCACTGTATCATTTTTATATGGGTTCTGAGGCTGAAACCTCATATAAAATTTCTGGAGTCAGACGCGCTACCATTGCGCCATTAGGCTGGTCATCAACTATGTTCATAGCAGCATTATTCATAATAGCAAGAACCTGGAAACAAACTGAAGAATGGATTAATACACTGTGGTACATCTACACAAGGGAGTACTATTCAGCAGTAAGAAAAAATGATATACTAAAATTTACAGGCAAATGCATGGATTTGGAGAATATCCTCCTGAGCGAGATCTCACAAACCCAGAAAGATAAACAGGAGATGTACTCACGCACTAGTGGACTTTAAATAAAAAGCAAAGCATTCCCAAGCTGTAAACCACAACCACAGAACAGGTTGGGATCTGAAGCTCTTTGGACTGGCACCTTGGAGCCCATTCCCTCCAGAGGAACATCTGACTCAGTCTTGATATTGGGATGAGGAAAGCAGATTTGCATGGAGTGGATGCTGAACTAAGCCACCTTGGGACCTTGGGGCCGCCTGCCCTTGCTAGGGAGGAGATAAGGAGATGGGAAGAAGAGAGGGTGACTGGGAGGGTAGGAGCGGAAAGGAAGTTTAAAACAAGGGCATACATGGATAAAAAATGAGACTTAATTCAAAATAAAATGATTTCTCCCCTTGTAGTTCTCTCTTATTCATATTCTCTATCTATCGTCTATCTCTCTTCTGCCTAGCCATATACAGAGATGTTCTTAAGCTCTAGGTGACTTCCTAAGACTACACTTGGGATTTTCCTTTGCCTGAGAAAGCATGTCCTGCTCAGAGTAATGCCAGCAACTATAACACATAATCCAGGCGGTTTGGTCTAATCGTTCATTTCTCATTCATCCAAAGCAGTTATTCCTAATGAGCAAGCAGCTTTCCTTTACATGTAAATTACACAATATGACCCACTGTATGAAGAAAACCATCATTTTATCATGCTGTATATCCAGTCAATCCTGGGAAAGGTGACATGTATCATTTATATCCATCCAATCTATAGACAATAATCACAAGGGTCCCCTCTAGATGTTAGAGGAAGCAGTCTGACAAAACAGCCGATAGGTGCCCTCATGAAGGAAGTACAAGAATTAATAATCTTGTGAATGACTGTATTATTAAAATATAACAAAAACATGCCTTAGTCAAATGTAGCCTGTGAATCATAAAGTAGACAGAAGATATTTCCATGTAAATTTTTTTCCTGCCTAAGCAACAGAATTTAAGAAAACCTTATCAAAATATATCTGCAGGGGAAAAAAACATACTTTGGAGTTGATACATTGTTCAGTAGGATAGTAACTGCCTAAAATGTATGTGGAAAACATTGATCCAATTTACAACACCACAAAACAAAACCGACACTGGTTTCATTGTATATGTATGTGTGTACACATGCGTACTTGTATAACCTATCAAGAGAACAGTTATTTTACTTTGTAATAAGAGATTTGATTCAGGGGATCAACTTTTCCCATTTCGTCTAGACTACTAAGCACAGGCTCCTGTGAGGAAATCAGCCCACATCATAGACAAGCATTGTTGCATTCTCTCTTTTTTGTGAAGCAATCAAGTAAAGTTTGAAGTAGCAAGACAGTTTTCACATACAAAATTTGCTTTTTGTAAATGTTTATTTATTATGTATAAAGTGTACAGAAGAGAGTACCAGATCTCATTATAGATGGTTGTAAGCCACCATGCGATTGCTGGGAATTGAACTCAGGACTTCTGGAAGAACAGTCAGTGCTCTTAACCTCTGAGCCATCTCTCCAGCCCCCAAAACTTGCTTTTAAAACTATGGCCCTACATGTAAAACACTACACTTACAAGAAGTAGCAAACAGCACTCCAGCTTCCTGACCCAACCTCCAGTATAATGATGTATAGCCAACACAGAACTGGTGCCTTGCTCTGTGTAAGAAGCATCAATCTGAAACAAATCAGTGCATAAAATTTTAGATATATGTAGAATTCAAGTTAAGGAAATATTTGTCACAACTAACAAATATTACAAAGAAGATGGCCCAGTGTACAATCTTTAATGGTGGAGACACTCTGTGAAAAAACATTAAGTCATAACAGTTTGTACAAAAGCAGTTAGATAAATTTTAATGTGGAGAAAAGGCAAACTAATGCATTTAGGAATAAATAATTTAACTTTAAGTACAAAAAAGCAGTTCTAAGTTAATAGTTGTGATTAAGAATAAAGAACCAAAGATAAATGAAAGCTGTCTGCATTAGGCTGTATGGCTCTAAAAGACAAACAAACACCGTGTGTAATTGGACAGTTTTAGTTTGAGAGGGGAAGAGCTGAGCAATTATTATCTTCCTCCTAGACGAAACTGCAGTCATCCACATATAAAACACATCTGTGGTTGCCATTGACACATGTTGCTCTTGAAGGAGTGTATACTGCAGACAGTCTCTGGTGCTGCACCGTGGAATCCACTGTAGTATTAATATTGATCTTGTGTTCTATCCAGGTTGCTCAGGTCTAATAAATGACAGGTCATATCAGTGGTTCTAGAACTACCAATGTCTTCTTTCAAAGGCAACTTCTCTAAAGGGCAATCCTTTCCTCTTGTGTTAACCATCATTGCCTCTTATCACTCCACCATCCTTCCTCTTTGCTGTCTCTGATACAAGTGTCACACTCATAGCCTCTCTCTCTCACCTTTGTCCTCAGTTCCCCCCATGAATCTGTATGACCCTAGATCTATTACTAGATGAACTAACCCTATGCAGGAGACATTCCAGTGGTGTTTCCTACAAAAGACATGTGTGCCCAGTGAACTTCCTTGACTACCCTTCTGGCTTACAGACTTCTCCAAGAGACAAATGACAGCCTCTTGCAACCTGTGAGGAGTAAAGCAAAAAAAAAAAAATTTAAAATCAGGAAAGACATTATGTATGAAAAGAACAAGAATTAAGAAGCATAAGATGTATGGTTTAGCAATAGGCATATCCTGTATTTGTATTTTGAGAATGTTCAGTTAAATGTACCTGAATATAACAGTAATTTCATTGGGAACACTTTTTATGACAAATATTTGATATTATGTTAGGTACTCCAGAAATGGAGCAAATTCACTGACTGACAGCTATTTAGAAGCTCAGGGAAAGTAGCAGTCTATACTAAGCAAATCTGAAATTCCTGAGTTGACATGGAAGGCTTTAGAGTGTGTAATTAAAAGATTCTAAAAAAGAGATGTCCTGGAATGACCGTTTACTGAGGGCTGTGCTCCATGAGGAAACCTAGCATTCACCAAGCCTTTCATGTGAGGGGTACTAGCCTCACTAAGTTCTTCAATAGCCAGAACTGGCCTGACATACCAGTGATCAAAGAAAAAGAGAAGTGAAGTGGCATCATCTCCCTGCTAGAAGCTCAGAAGGCACAGTCAGCACAGTGGCTTGCAAAGGAGTTAGCCTATGGAGATTTATGGAGAAGATTAATAGTCTAGCACAACCTAGAGAATAAATAGACACAATAAAGGTGCTGCTTGACCTCTACCATTGAGAAAAGCAAATTATACAGCTCATTTCCTAAGAAAGCCTACACAGTGACAAAAACATTTAGTTCTTCCACAGAGAAATGCACAGCCATTGGCTCAGATGTCTGTACACTAGCAAAAAGGTATCAGCTAATAATTTAAAGTACCACTGGCTGCAACATTCTCAATTGACATTGATCCCTCCTGCCCAGGTACTAACACCATCATTAGGAAGCATAATAGTAAACAAGCTAGAACAGACTATAAACACAATAAACTGCATGAGAAGGAAGCCAGGTCCCAATTCAGAAGTACCATGATTCTACAAGTACCTCTTTCTCACCTCCATATATGGTCAGAGATGCAGTTCCTTGTAAACAGCAGACAGGGAATAAAAGAATAAGCTTGGGTTATGGATCATATTAGCATTAGGGTTTTAATCTCAAAATAACACTAATACATTTTACATAAAGTGTATAAACAGTGGGAAGTAAACAAAATGATCCTAATAGATGGAGGTTCAAGTGCCTTAGCTACAAAACAATATGAACAAGGGTGTGTGTGTGTATGTGTGTATGTGTGTGTGTGTGTGTGTGTGTGTGTGTGTGTGTAATATAGTCCAATGGACTTTGTAGCTAATCTGTAAGGAAGAGAACTAGAAAATGAGAGACAAGAAGCCTCTAGAGGAGATATGTAAACATGTGATAAGCATAGATAAGAGAGAAGCCTCCAAGAATGAAGTGTTAATATACACTAGAAATAATAATAATAATAAGCAGACAAAATGACTTAGCCATTTGACACTAACCAGTTTATTAGATAGGGTTCTCTAAAGGAACAGAACTCATAGAATTAATATGTAGGAAAGGAGAATGCATTAGATTGACTTATACAATACAGTCTGGGTATTCCAACAATGTCTGAGTCTTTACAATGGAAGAGCTGAAAACCCAGTAGCTGCTCAGTTCACAAGGCCAGATGTCTCAGCACTCCCAGACAGTACTAAGTGCTCAGAGAATTCCTGTAGAGCTAGTGGTCTTCATTCCACATTAGAAAGCCATAGAAACTAGGTCCCAATATCAGCAAAGCACAACAGTAGCCATGGCAGCAACAGTAGCAACAGCAGTAACAGCAACAATGAAATGATAGTTAAATCTTCACAGTGAGGCTCAAAGGTAAGCAGGAAAAAGAATAAAAGTTCTTTCTCTTGGACTCCATATATCTGGGCCACCATCAGAAGGTACCATACATATTTAGGGTAAGTCACTTCTTCAGTTAATCTATCCAAGAAAATCCCTCACATGTATTTCAGGGCTTGCCTCTTAGGTGATTTCAGATCTAATCAAGTTGACAGTCAAGATTAATCAGTGCAGCCAGAGTTATCAGCTACTAATCTGAAAATTATCTGATGGACATATCAATTAAGATAATAAAAGGACTAGATATTACTCAGGATCCTAACATGATTCACATTTATCCAGATGTACTTGGCTACTGTATCTGAATGACCCGAGATTTCACTCTTCTACCAGAGGACTGTAGTGGGTTTTAGGAGTTATTGAGGGAGGCATAAGCCTAGAGGTGTACAGCTTTGGGGTCTCAAGACCCTGACTGGGACATGGCCAAGCCCCCATTGAGAACCCTGTGGCACACTGACTTTCCTTCCTGTTTTGTTCTTGCATTCTCTGAGAGAGGATCAGACTATTCTGTGTGGGACAGTTCCATCTACAAACTTGTCATTGACTACCATGGGTCATTTTCTTTCTAGAAAGGACTGAAAATGTGCTCTCCACAGAGACTGAAAAACAATCAGAAAGCCTGTATGAGTTGACCTAAATCTTTTCTTCTTCTTCTTCTTCTTCTTCTTCTTCTTCTTCTTCTTCTTCTTCTTCTTCTTCTTTTATTATTATGTAAAGAAGTCACATTTTCTGTCCTTGTATATCCTTATTCAAGGTCCCTTCCCCCTCCCACCATCAGGTCATTCTCTCTTCTCCACATCTCCCCATCCCCGCCATGGACAGGCAGTCCCAAGGAGTTGACCTAAATCTTATGCAAATGTTTTACGGTTGTGTTGTTTGGCATTCTTGTGAGGCTTCTAACAGTGGGAGCAGACGCTATCTCTGACTCTTCTGCCTGCATTTGGGACCCTTTCCCTTCTTCTGGGTTGCTTCATTCAGCCAAAATATAAGGAGATGTACCTAGTCCTATTATAACTTGTTATGTCATGTTTGATAGATATTCCTAGGAGGCCTGTAGCCAGAATTTTCCTGACCTGTCCATGCCCATGGTCTAGAGGAATTTTTCCCACCCATGACCTCACAGCTGATTATAAAATAATCACACAAAAGCAAAAATCAGTCACAAACTGTTTAGCCTATAGCACAGGCTCATTACAACTAGGTCTTACAACTTAACCCATTCTTATTAATATATGTATTACCATGTGGCTCCATTTTACCTGAGTTCCATTACATCTTACTTTTTGGGACATGCTCCTTGACTCTGCTTGCCTTTGTCTTTTATCTCTGCTTGGATTTCCTGCCTGCCTCTAAGTTGCTTTGCATAGACCGAAGAGCTTCTTTATTAACAAATATCAATAAAGCATATTCACAGTATACAGAAAGACTTGCCACATCAGAGACCTGCCCTTTTCTGAAAAGAAATGGAGAAGGAGTGAATCTGGGGGAGATTGAAAGTAATGAGGAAAACGACGACACCTTGGATCCCACTCCCTCTTGAGGAACACCTGACTCAATCAATCTCAATGTTGTGGGGAGAAAACTGGATTTGCCAGGAGTGGATGCTGAACTGAGCAATACTGGGACCTTGGGACCTCTGCCCATGTTGGAGGTGGGGGGTGGGGATGGGGAGATGTGGAGAAGAGAGAATGACATGATGTGGTGGGAGGGGGAAGGGACCTTGAATAAGGATATACAAGGATAAAAAAAATGTGACTTCTTTATTCATAATAAAAAAGAAAAAAAGAAAATTTCTCTCAACTTTTAAAAAAAAAGAAAGTAATGAGGAGGATAGGAGGAAGGAGAAACTGTGCTTGGATATAATATATAAGAGAAGAATTTTAAAAAGATAAAATATAAGGGAAAAAATGTATGTTCTCACCAAGGTGAAAAATGTTCATTTGGGATATGTGTTTGCTTTTTCTTTTCATGGATTCTCAGTCAGAATTATCATTTATGTTTTAATAAAACATCTTATCAGAAATGGAGCTCTATACAACATAGCAAGTACTGATCCTGATCATTAGGAGAGGATCATGATGCTTTGACATAATGGAGCCCTGTCTGAAACCCAGGTGAGCCATCTGTGTATCTCCTGATACTTCTTTGCCCAGAAGTGAGTATGTATATGCAATAACCCAGGCCTGGGGAAGGTATGGTTCCAGGAATTTGATATCTCAGGAACAGAGGATACTCTGAGTAAGCCATGGAAATAGCTGTGACTAAGAGGCACTTGGTAGAACGGTGGGAAAGAGTGTAGCAGTGACAGACCAAGGGATAAACTTAGAGACAGAACTGTGCATATAACTAACCTCCATTTTCTGACTCTCCCTGTAGAATGGTATCTACAGAGGCTGCTTTGCAAACAGATGAAAAAGTACTTCTGACAAACACAATGGGTGAATTGTGATTGCTGTGAAAGTGAATTACTGTGCTCTCTAAGAAGCTATTCAGTAACAGCTTCCAGACCAACACATTTGGAATCTATCCGTGCATTTGCCCTGAGGCCATGCTCCTCCTGGACAGTCACTAACCAATCATCAAGCATGAAAGGAAAGCTGGAGGTAGGCCACTGCTGGGACTTCTTTAGTGAAGAGTCTTTGCTTTGAGATTGTGTGAAGTCTGAGTGTGGTTCTCCCAACTGCACTGCAGTCTGAATCTGTGTCCATTGAATCTTCTGTCAGACCTGCACTGCAGTCTGAATCTGTGTCCATTGAATCTTCTGTCAGACCTGCACTGCAGTCTGAATCTGTGTCCATCGAATCTTCTGTCAGACCTGCACTGCAGTCTGAATCTGTGTCCATTGAATCTTCTGTCAGACCTGCACTGCAGCCTGAATCTGTGTCCACTGAATCTTCTTTCAGACCTGCACTGCAGTCTGAATCTGTGTCCATTGAATCTTCTGTCAGACCTGCACTGCAGCCTGAAAGACTATTTATCTGTTTTGTTCCCTCTTTTATTCTTCACATGCATTTGTCCCAATTAATTTTCTGCAGAAAAAAATGTATGCCTCCTGAGCCTGAACAGCCCCATTTTATTTCAACCACTTTATGAAAAGAGAACCCTACAGCTTGGGATCAGAAACACCTTGGACTGACTCCTTGGATCCCACTCCCCCTAGAGGAACACCTGACTCACTCTTGAGGTTGAGGGGAGAAAACTGGATCTGCCAGGAGTGGAGACTGAACTGAGCAATATTGGGACAGTGGGATCTTGGGACTGCCTGCTGCCTGCCCAGGGAGGGGATGGGGAATTGTGGAGAAGAAAGAATGACCTGATGTGGCAGGAGAGGGAAGTGACCTTGAATAAGGATATACAGGGATAGAAAGTGTGACTTCTTTGTTCATAATAATAAAAGAAAAGAAAAAAAGAAAAGAGAACCCAAGAAGGTCTTTAAGAAAGAAAAGTGAAAGAGAAAGCCAAAGGCTGCTAAGTACAGCAAGACTATATGGGGGTGTATTTGTGTTTGACTGTATTCACTTATATGGAGTGTGCATGAATCTCCTGAACACTAGCAATCTTAGCTGCTGACTCTCTGGATCTGCATAATGGGCCAGAGAAATGGACAAAGAAAAGAATGGAGTGTAATGAGAGAGATCTGATTGAGAAATCTCTCAGGACAAGGAGCTCTCCACATTATGATATTCTGTGGATGACAAAAGATGATAAAAATCATGAGTATTATATAAATCATAATTTTTAAAGACAGTAATGATAGTAATTTAAGGATCCCCAGAAAACTTCACAAGGTAATGAGTAGCCAAAAATTGCTTCAATAAAAGCCTGTGTTGTTCTCCAATGGCCTGAGCTTTAGAGAGTTGTAAGCAAGACAGTATTGTTAAAAGTGATGGACTGTGCACAAGCCTGACTTAGCAATTTGCATTGTATGTCTGTTTTTACCTTATATGATGTATTTTTATACAAATTTTGTAAAATATCTAGTAGTTCTCCATCTTGAACTCAATTCATAACAAAAGTATTTTATTTTTCACTAAAATCATACATATATATATATATATGATCAAGAGAAACATTCCAATTAATGGACTGTTAAAAGAAATTGCCCTATCTATGCATTGTTTGAGGCATTAGTCAAAAGCACCAGCAGCTTTGATGAATAATTTTGTATTGAAAATGAACTTAAAGGATGGATTAGTTTTTTATAGGTCACAGAAGAGCACTTGGGTAATAGCTGTTATTTGTGTTTATGTTGATCTATATTTGAATTCATGATTCAAGTTGACATTGTGGAATATTTTATAACCCATTTAAAGAGTTTAACCAAAGACTCTGTTTGTTTTGCTTCTCTTTCTTGTAGAAGCTAAACTTAATTGTGCAGCAAGTTTAGGTGTTTGGGAACCATAAATCATTTACTTTTATCAATTTCAATTCCATTACATTTCTGTCTTCAGAATGCATAATTTTTCCCACTTAATTTTAATCTATGAGGAAATTCACCAAGACAAGTTTGGCACTTCTTCATTTCTCCTTAGTTATTATGTCACAGAATCAGCTGTGAGGTTTCAATCTAATTTATACCCCTTTCTTCTGTGACTCTGTGAGTCCTGTGGGGGCATGAAGAGAAGCATTCTGCTCATGTGATACAATGCAAAACCACGAGCTCATCATAGGTGTCAAATGTTCACAGGCTGATCCTTGCTTTTTTTTTTTTTTTTTTCCTTCCTGGAGTGTAAAAATAAACATCTTAATCTCTGGCTTCTTTGACTGCACCAGTCACGAGTTGTCAGATGATTTCTTTGTTCCTAAACAATTTTTAATAACTAGAAATTAGAGTTTTAGTGTCATCATTGGAAGGCAGTCAGTTTTATCCAAAGTATTTCTAATCATTCCAAACTAAAGATATAGCTCCAAGCTGGGAGAGGGAGGATGTAAATGAAGTTTTCTTGTGTTTTTAATGAAGAATGTCATAAAAGCAGCCTTGGGGATAAATTCTAAATGAGATTCCAAGATAAACATTGTGATTCTGTCACTTTACTTCTTTATCAGCATTAATTAAACATTAATTGGGATGTTTTTCTTGATCATCTTCACTGTGAAAGTTGCAAAGAAATAATAGTCAAGAAGTAGTGCTCAATTCCTATCCCAGACTTTAAGGACCAGGGGGTTCATATAAAATGATAAACATTGACTGTGTATAGAACAATTGAGAGTCCACAGAGTGGTGTTGAATTTAAGTGTTAACAGGTGTTTGGAACAACGGAAAGCTTAGAGAGAATCAATGTCATAAAAGAAAGTTTTATGGAGGAAATGATATTTGAGTTGATGTTTGATGGTGGAATAAAGGGGCTGATAGCATGGGAAAGACTTCAAAACAAGGGTTTCCAGTGAAACACATATGAGGCTGAGGAACTGTGGCCAGAAAAGTAAGATTATTTATATTGTGTCTATTTCTAACTCTTCTTGACCTGTAAATAGAGCTTTTATTCTAAAAACTAGGATAATGTGTAAGTACTCAGCCACAAAGTTAACTATTAGAATTGGGCAAAGAAATGCAGCATGGTGAACACAAAGAAAATAAAGTGCAGTAGTAATGAGATAAGGTGTATTGTGATCTGCTTGACCAAAGTATAGGGTATATGCCAGAGGTTCAGACTAGTCGAGTGAAACCATGTCAGAGAGCAGTTTAGAAGTTTGATGTACATATTTACAAATCATTCAAAACATATTTAATACCAGGTACATACAAAAGACAGTGTGGCTCCTGGAATCCCATGGTAAAGCTTCATAGTCCTCCTGCTTTTGTGGATACTCACAGGAATGCAAACATTAAAGGCTTTTCTATGAGAAAAGGAAAATACAAAATTTTGAAATGTTTTTATATGATGGTGAAGTCCAGAAAAGCTCTCAGTATCAATAGATTCAATATCCCAATTAAAAGATACAGTCTAATATAAAGAATATGAAAACATAATCCATCCTTTTGCTCAGACAAGAAACAAACCTCAACACCAAAGATAGACATTACCTCAGAGCAAATGAACCTAAGAAGGGAAGCTGGTGTAGCCAGTACAATAGCTAACAAAGTAGCCTTTCAACCAAAGTTAATCAAAAAAGTGGAAAAAGAACATTTTTTGTTGACCAAAGAAAAAAATCCACCAAGAAGATATTGAAATTTTTAACATTCATGCCCCAAATACAAGGTCACCCACATTTGTAAAAGAAACATCACTAAAGCTTAAATCACACATCAAATCTCAAACAGTAATTATTGGAAACGTTAATACGCCACTCTCATCAATGGGAAGGTGTTGTGATATCTTGTATACTTAATAAAAATAGTCTGAAATATCAGAGGACATAGCAACTCACAGAGCCAAGCCATGGATGTCAGGGTGTAGTGACCCACACCTTTAATTCAGTCACTCAGGAAACAGAGATTCCTGTGGATTTCTGTAAGTTCAAGGCCTAACAGAGTCAGTGGTGGTACACACCTTTTATCCCAGCACCCGTGATCCTGTGCCTCTGCCCCCAGTACTTGAGAAACACATACCTTTAATCCTAAAACTAGGAAATTTGAATCAGGAAGTGAGATAGCTGGGGGGCAGGGGGAGAAAGAAAGATAAGGCTGGAGGGTCAGAATTTCTTCCCTTGGTTTGTGTCTTTCTTTCCTTTTCCGCTAAGGATAGAGAGGTTTGAAGTCAGAGGATTTGTGGAGAGAGGCCTAAGCAGTTGGCTGGGTAAGAATTGGCTGTAGTTTGTTCCCTGTATATGATATTTAAGCTTTTCCCCAATATCTGGCTCTGGATTTTTATTATAATAACAAATAAAATTTGTGCAATAGGCACGTCATCCAGACAAAAACTAAAAAGAAATAATGGTGCTAACAGACTTTAAAACTCAAATAGAGCTGACAGTTATCTATAGAACATTTTGCCCAATTACAAAAGAATATACCTTCTTCTCACTTCTCAGAACCTCATAGATTTTCTCCAGAATTGATCCTATCCTCAGTCATAAAGCAAATATTAACAGATACAAGAAATTTGAAATAACCTCTTGCACCTTATTAGTACACCATGGATTAGAGCTGGATTTCAAAAAGAGAAATAACAGCGGGCCCCAAAACCCATGTAAATTGAACAACTCTCTACTGAACCATAACTGGATCAAGGAAAGAAATAAAAAAGAAATTAAGGACTTCCTAAGATTCAGTGAAAAATGAATGTACAATATACCCAAACTCATGGGACGCCATGAAAGTGGTGCTAAGGGAAAATTCATAGCACTAAGTGTTGGTTTTGTACATGAGAAGAGACACACACTCACACTATCAAAGCCACACGAGGGTTTACTTAAGAGAGTTCCCAGGCAGGTACAGAAGCAGAGAAGCAGGACAGGAGGAGAAAGCGACCAAAATATGGCATCTCTTTTTAAGAGAAGGGGTGTGCATGGGTTTAGTAGTCACGTTTAGGAGTGTGCCTCCATACTAGGTGCATTCCATCAGAGCCATGTTGGCTCAACCACGTGGAGTGCCAGGAATACTTACACTAAGTACCTTTGTAAAAACTTGGAGTGATCTCATACTATGGACCTAATTGGACATCTGACAGAACAACAACAACAAATGTTAACATACCCAAGAAGGATAGAGTGTAGAAAATAATCAAACTCAGCACTGAAATCAATAAAACAGAAACAAAGAGAACAACAATACAAACAATCAATAAAACCAAGAGTTGACTCTTTGAGAAAATTAACAAGATAGATGATCCCTTATCCAAACTAAATAAAAGACAAAGAGCAAATACCTAAATTAACAAAACCAGAAGCAAACAGGAGGATAAGACAACAGACACTAAGGAAATTCAGAGAATCCTTGGGTCACACTTCAAAAATCTATATTCCAGAAAACTTGAAAATCAAATAGAAATGAACAAATTTTTTGATAGCTACCACTTACTGAAGTTAAATGAAGATAATTCCTCTCACGAATATTGATGCAAAAATGCTCACAAATCAAATTTGAGAACACACTAAACAGATTATCCATTATGATTAAGTAGGCATCCTCCCAAGGAAGGTTCAACATACAAAAAAAAAACCTGTCAGTGTAATATACTATATAAACAAACTTAAAGAACAAAACCAAATGACTATCTCATTAGATGCTGAAAAAGTCTTTGACAAAATCCAACACCCCTTCATGATAAAAAAAAAAAAAAAAAGTCTTGCAAAGACCAGGGATACAAGGAATACATATACACATAGTAAGGACAATATACAGAAATCCAATAGCTAACATCAAATTAAATGGAAAAAAAAGTAAAGCAACTCCACTAAAATCAGAGTCAAGACAAGGCTGTCCACTCTCTCCATATCTATTCAATATAGTACTTGAAATTTAACTAAAGCAATATATAGCTAAAAGCAGTCAAGGGGATACAAATTGGAAAGGAAGAAGTCAAAGTATGACTATTTGCTGAATGTATAAATCTATACATAAGCAACACCCAAAATTCTTCTAAGGTATTCTTACAGCTGATAAATACCTTCAGCAAAGCAGCTGGATAAAAAATAAACTCAAAAATTTCAGTAGCCCTCCCATATACAAACAATAAATGGTCTAAGAAAGAAATTAGGAAAACGCCATCATTCACAATAGCCACAGAGTAATATAAAATATCTTGCTATAACTCTAAACAAGAAAGTTAAAGACCTGTATGGCAAGAACATAAAATCTTTGATGAAAGAAATTGGAGAGATATCAGAAGATAAATCTCCCATGCTCATGGATTAACATAGAAAAAAATAGTAATCTTGTCTTGTCAAAAGCAATCTACAGATTTGGCGCAATTCCCATGAAAATTCCAACACAATTTCTTACAGAACTTAAAAAATAATACTCAAATTTATATAGAAAAACAAAAAACTCAAGATAGCTAAAACAATTCTGTACAATAAAAGAACTGCTGGAGATATATCATCATCCCTGATTTCAAACTGTGCTACACAGCAATAGTAATTAAAAAAAAAAAAAACCTGCTATTTGCGTAAATGGACAGACTGATCAATGGAACCCAGCTGAAGACCCATACCTAATCCACATACCTATGGACACCTGATTTTTTATAAAGAAGCCAGAAATATATAATAAAAAAGATAGCATCTTAGCAAATGGTTCTAGTCTAAATGGATGTCAACATGTAGAAGAATGCAAATAGATTTCTAACTATCACCATGCACAAAACTCAAATACAAGTGGATCAAAGACCTCAACATAAAACCAATAATAGTAGGAGGAAGTGAGGAATAGCCTTGAATGCATTGGTAAAGGAGATAATTTCTTAAACAGAACACCAAATGTGTAGGCACTGAGATCAACAATAAGACCTCATGAAACTGATAAGCTTCTCTAAGGCAAAGGACATCATGAAAAGGACACAACAGCAGCCTACAGAATGGGAAAAGATCTTTACCAACCTCTCATCTGACAGAGAGCTGATTTCCAAAATATATACCGAACTCAAAACTAAACATCAAAAATCCAAATAATCCAGTTGGGAAAAAAAAAATGGAGTTCAAATCTAAACAAACAATTTTCAACAAGATCCAGTTCTACCACTCCTGGGATTTTATACCCAAAGATACCACAAAGACAGTTATTCAACTATGTTCATAGCAGCCAGAAAATGGAAACAAACTAGATGTCCCTCAAGCGAGAAATGAATAAAAAAATGGTAACCCATTTGCACAATGGAATATTACTCAGCTGTTAAAAACAATGACTTTATGAAATTTTCAGACAAATGGATGGAGCTAGAAAAGATCATCCTGAGGTAACCCAGGTCCAGAAAGACAAACACGGTATGTAGTCACTCACAAGTGGATATTAGTCGTAAAGTAATGGATGACCATACTACAATCTACAGACCTGAAAAAGCTAAATAACAAGGAAGTCTCCAGGGGGCACACCTGTATCTCACTGTGAAGAGGAAATAAAATAGACATCACATTTGGTAGGGGGTGAACACAGGGAAAGGAGGGGCCAGGTTGCTAGAGGAAAGAGAAAGAATACTGGAAAAGACTATTGGAATCAGGGGCATCTCTGGGATAAGCTAGAAACCTAGTGCACTGGAAATTCCCAGGAATCTATGACAGTGCTGCTAGCTAAGATTTCAAGGAATAGGGCACATGGAGCCTGAAACAGTCATCTCCTATAACCAGGCAAGATTTCAGTGGAGGGACTGGGACCCCAAACTAGCCTCATAACCTTCCACTTACAATTTGCCCTGTCTACAAGATAGTAAAGGTAGTGCAAAAATTATGTGAGTGGCCACCCCTGACATTGCCTGGAGGACCAGGACACAGAGACTAGACAGACCAAAGACATAAGATAGAACCAAACATGACTTGCAAAAAGAGGAGGAGGAAAAGGAGGCAAAGAAAAATGATTCCTAATAATATTCTGCTATACTCAGAGATTGGTGCCTAGCCCAATTGTCATCAGTAAGGCTTCACCCAGAAACTGATAGAATGGATGCAGAGACACACAGCCAAACATTAAGTGGACCTCGAGGAATCCTGTGGAAGAGGGGATGAAGGATTATGGAGCCAGAGGGGCCAAGGCACCATAAGAAATCGGCAGAATTTAGCCAGGGCTCATATGGGCTCTCAGAGACTGAACCACCAATCAAAAAGCTTGCATAGGACTGACCTAAGACTTCTATTCCTTTATAGTTCTGTGGCTTGGTCCTTTTGTGGGACTCCTAACAGTGGGAGCAGGGAATGCCTCTGACTCTGTTTCTCATTTGGGGGACCCTTCTCTCCTACTGGGTTGTCTCTGTCTAGCCTTAATAGAAGAGGAGTTGCCTAGTCTTACTGTAACTTGATATACTGTGGCTGGCTGATATCCAGGGGAACTTTTATGAAGAGAAAGAATGAGGAGTAGATTGGGGGGGGGAGGTTGCAGAGAGAGGAGAAGAGGGGGATTGTGATTAAGCAGGAAAAAATAATCAAAATAAATAAAATTTTAAAAATGAAAGTAACAAGACTGCATAGCACAGCGCTCTAGGAGAAAACAATATACTCTGACTTACATAGCACTAAATAATCATAGAATGGTAAGTCGGGGTTATAAGGCCAATTGAATTTGGTCAAACTTCAGATGCCATGGTTCATACATTCCTCCATCATCACCCTTATCTCTCCTTGAAGTACATGCCAAACTTTTAGCCTGAGCCACTCATATTTTGGCTACATATAGCCCTGTGCATTTTCTTTATCTCAGCATGCTTTTGCAATTCTCTCCTGTATGTTCTTTCTCCCTAAGATGGTAAACGGCTGTGAACCTTGTTTCACATATACCTGTTTCTCAATAACCTAACTCCAATTCAAAACTCATTTTCTGAGCATCAACTATGTTTTCTTCACAGAAGCCTTCAAAATTTATTCTTTCCTAGAATATCATATAAGCATGGTGGTTGCATAGATGTTAGATTTACGCCAATTCAAGTTGAGTTTGTTACATGCTGTACAAATATATATATAGCTATTCCAATCCCAGGTAGATGATTCACATAGTGACTTTTAAAATAACTGCTGCATATAAACCAAGATAGGGTAGTTTACATAACAGAAACACTAGCCTTCCCTGCGCTGATGGAGCACAAGTCAGTTTCTCATTTACACACCCCAAGAGTCAACAGGGAAACTTGATTTACTCAGAGACCCATGGACAATGCTCTACTTTCCTATGCAGCTGCAGTCTCACAGCTCATGTTGCAGGAGGATGGGAACGAGAACAAAGAAAAACATGCACATCCTTCTCTGAGCCTTAGCTCAGAGCTGACACCAGCTACTTCACTAACATTGTTTGGTCAGAACATGCAAAGTACTGCCAAACTCTTACAGGGCAAAGACATGCAATTTTCCTATACTCCCATAAGAACTAGAAGGTCAGACATATTAGTGAGAAATCTATTGTACATGATAAATCAACCTGCTCCTTTAAGAGACACACTCCAAGAATGCCATTTATGTGCAACAGAGACGGCTGAATCGAACAGAGGTACAACGTTCAACAAACTTCAGGTCATTTGTCACATAGCAACTTTCTGTCAACTTCACTACCTCAAACATCCATGGTTATATAAACATCACTCCAATGTATTCTGAGATGGTTACCAAATATGGAGAATAGACACAGTCCTCTAGCAACTTTTTACAGAAATGACAACTTCATGACATTAGCCAGGTTTCCTATAACATTCAAAGTTGGTCTTTTCTTCACTAGTTTATTTCAAGGGACCTCAGCAACTTTTTACTGAGTTCAGTTTCAGTTATATTCATTAGAATTTAATAGCCTCGAGCTCTCTGGGATCTCTTTAATTTGCCCTGATGATATTCCCAGAGACCTGGAATGTCAAGGACTTATCACTATTTCTAGAGTGGTTTTTCTAAAGATTAATATAGTTCCTTAAAGTCATAGATAATTCAAAATGATTGTTCATCCCAGGATTGACACATCACTACAGTTCAAAGATACAAAACCAGTAAACAGATCTAAAGTGAATGCCTTTAGCTTAATAATGTTAACTTAGAACTAAAGTATAAATATGTTCATTAAAAACTGAAGAATAAAAATTATTTTTTCAGAAAGGATTCTAGCATCTTACTGTCATTTTCATTCACAGCAGGTATGTTTGCTCTGCTTTAACTTCTGTCATTTATACTAGTTTGAAATGAATATATATTTATTAAAACATAAACACCTTTGTTAGTAATTAACATTGTGGTCTTTTATAATGATTATAAAATGATAAAAATTATACGTTGCACTGTGTACCTTTCTTCTAATCAGCTCAAAACTTATGTCCACATCTCCGTGATAACTTATATTTTATTGTGGCAAACTTCCACTACTGTTCTAACATAATTCACAGCCATAAACCAGAGAAGAATGTGGCCATTATGTTGGTCTTATTGACTTTAAATAAGTGAAAGTATTTTATATATATTCAAATCCTTTTGCTTCAACTTCAGTTAGGACTCAAAAACATTTACTAAAGAAAGATGTGAGTTTCAAATTTCTTCTTGTATGTTTAAGAAATAATATTTCTACTTTGTACAACAATGTAGTGGCTGAATACTTCTTGGAATGATGTTTTCTCTTAAGGTAGTTACTTCTAGATATTATAATTCTTTGCACTTAGATTCCCTGTGAAAGAGGCTTGCTACTATACACATCTGTGACAACCCCTGAACTAGCTGGACATTTCACTGATCATATTCTACCTTATAGTTTTACTTGAAGGAAACATATCTTCTAATTTACTCATGCTTCTTTGCTTAGTTTATTCATCTGATTTTAGACTATAATTTGACCTATAGTTTGGCATTGTATGGATTTGTATGGGATCTCCCCCATGGACAAAGGATAGCCTAAGACAAGGCAGTTTTAATCATATAGGGATAAGTTCAAAAACAACAGTAAGCAGAAAGATTAACCAAGAGAAAGAAAATCCAATATTAAAATGTATTAAGTAAATAGGAGGTTTAACTTAACAGTCTACCAAAAAAATATGGAAAAAGTGTCTCGCAATTATGTCAGAGGACAGTCATCTAAGTGTTCCTCTGATATATTAACATCCAGTATGATCCTATAGTGCTTGTAAACAAGTTATATACAAGATAGACCTCTGATAGAAGATGGAGACCACATATCAGAAAATTTAATAAAGGATGCACTAAGCCTGAAGTTAAGAGTGTTCAAAATAGAACCATTTATAAATGTTGACTAAAATTTAGAAGCTGCCCAAAGGAGCATAGTGTTTGCCACATGGTAAATTTGGTATTAATCTTAAATATTTAACTTGACAAATCTTGAGGCACATATGATTTATTAGCATGTACAAAACTGAATTTTTTTATACACATATAGTTTAAAGAAGCTTGTGACATGTTCTCTCTGGATCTAGGATTTTGGTGTTAGAAATTAGAAAATGTCTTATTCTTATAGCTAAGAAAATTGCAATCATTTTCTTTCTAACATTCCTCTCTTTTACACTTGATTCTTTCTGCATAAAATCAAGAGGATATTTCCTATTCTCCAATAAACTTAATTTGTCAAAACTTATGAGGTTCCAATGCAACAAAAGATAATAGAATCTTTATGGCAACTTATGCCAAACTTCAGAAATGTCACAGAGAGACATAAAACAGAGAAGAGTAAACACATTTTCCCATATTCTTTTTGGGGGCACAAGGTGTATTTTGTTAAAAATGAACAATGTAATATTTTTACACCGTGAAATAAATACCACAATAAATCAAGTTAATAGGCATTCAATTTACAGATACATAATTTTGTGTATATGTGGCAAAAATACTTAAGATCTATTCTCTTAGCAAGTTTCAAGTATACAAGATGTGATTATACACTATAGTCACTAGGCTACATGTTAGCTCTCCATAACCTATTCATCTTACAGGTCAAAGTTTGTACCCTTGAAGAAATAGCTCTCTGTCAATTAGTGTATTTTATCATGTAAAATAAAATGTATAATGATAACTAGTTAACACCTCATATTACATTATTACATATCTTTAAACTGTACAAAATTCTTTTCTCTGATAAACTGATTAGAAATTATTGCAGTATTTATGTGTTTTTTTAAATAGGTCTATATAAATATATGCAACAAATGCTCTCAGGAATATGTATATATTTATAAGACATTGTATCTGGTTCATGTCTACCTTAAAATTCCAGGGGCAAAGGTTCTATTTTGTTTACATTTGTATATTCTATCATTCAGCTAGGGAAAAGCTGAATAAATATTTGCAAAATACAAAATAGTGATCCATCAAATGTGACAGGAGAAGGAATGGGATGAAAATATTATTTAGCATTCACTGTCCTGATCATCATGTTAAAGTGCTTCACATGGAAAATCTTGTGCAGTTTCACAATGAGCTCATAGTGGCCACTGATACTGATTTTGACTGACTAATAGAAAAATAGTTAAGTGAAATTTATAGCTGGACAAAATATCAGCCAGCTGTCGAATCAGGGTACAAACTGAGCCATCCAGACAGTAGAGTATAATGAGTCCTGTAGGATGGTCTTAGAATGTGAGTTGGGGTTTCAGAAAGATCTAGAACAATATAATGTCATTTAGTGTTTGGAAAAACCATTCCCTCATAGCACAATGGCCCTTCATGCTCTGTCTTCTACTCATTCCTTTGCCACTACTGTTTCATAAAGCTGTACTTAAAAACACTATGTGGCTTCCCCTGTCTGCCAGCTCCTTGAGTCACGAAGAATGGAGACTAACTTTATAGTCAATTGAAAGTTCTAATACTGTTCACAGCCTTGCATGGATTTAATCCTTTTCTTCTATGCCAGGTGAGGACGATCATCTCATATTATGCTAAGTTTTATTTGCTTAAAAGTATGTTTTAAAAAAGACATCTTCTGTTAAGTTCTGGAAGAAGGGACACTTGGTCTGAGGACTGTTTCTGAAGCATCATTCAGCAATCCAGCCTGGTCTCAAGTCAGAGATTCAAATTCATTTCTTGGCTGGACTGTGAACTCTGAGCAAGAGATTTACCCTTGATGAGTCTTAATTTACCTTATCCATAAAATGAAAATGATAAAAGTCTCCACCTCAGAGTTGTTCTGGGGATTATATTAATAATTGCATGCAAAGTTTAGAGCATAGTGTTTGGTACAGTACAAGAACTATGTGCACAACACATGTCCTCCAAGTAGGAATGCAAATCCATGGTCTGAGTGGAATCTCATCCACAAATTCTCTTCCCTCCTTGTCCCATTCCTGTCTGTCTTGATCTAAGACTTTAATTCAACTTTCACCAGCCCACTTCATTTACATAAGCATTATCTCCAGAGTTAATTCTTTTTTTTTTTTTTTTTTTGTGCTTGGCTATATCAATTTTATTTTTGGCTTCTGCTCCTGCTTAAAGATGAGAAAGAAATATCACAAATTTTTATGACATTAAGTAAGGCATTCATAGGTCATTAAGAATTGGTTTTACCTCTCTGGCTCATATCCACATCCCTCTCCCCTTTTTCTTTTTTGTTTTTTTTTTTTGTTGTTGTTGTTGTTGTTTTTCCTTTATTTTGTATTTATTAAAAAAGAAAAACACAGTAAAAAGAATTTAAAATGTGGAAGAGTTAACAATAACTATACAGAGGATAAGAATGATAAGCATGGCTTATCAAGGGAAGAAATACAAATAAGATTGCTACACCTATATTTTCTTTGTGTTCAGCTTTCCCTCTGAATTTTTTTTTTTCCATCCCTGTATATCCTTATTCAAGGTCTCTTCCCCCTCCCAACACATCTGGTCACTCCCTCAACTGAAGAATGGATTAACAAACTGTGGTACATCTACACAATGGAATACTACGCAGCAGTAAGAAAAAATGATATCCTAAAATTCACAGGCAAATGGATGGATTTGGAGAATATCCTCCTGAGCGAAGTCTCACAAACTCAGAGAGATAAGCAGGGTATGTACTCACTCACTAATGGTCTCTAAACAAACAAA
>PVIH01011322.1:27565-69951 GCA_004025045.1 Sigmodon hispidus | reverse complement strand
AGGGAGGGGATGGGGAGTTGTGGTGAAGAAAAATGACCTGATGTGGAGGAAGGGGGAAGGACATTGAATAAGGATACACAGGGTTAGGGTTAGGGCTAGGGTTAGGGTTAGGGTTAGTATTTTTATGTGTAGCAAACTTATTTGCATTATCACCCTTGATAAGTCATGTTTATGATTTTTATCTTCTTTATAAATATTGCTAACTTTTCAGCATTTTAAATTCATTTTACTTTTTTGATAAATACAAAATAAATAAAGAAGAAAAAAAGAAAAAAAAATAAAAATAAATCTAGAACGTAATCAAACTTGTGGGACACAATGAAAACAGTCTTAAGAGGAAAATACTTAGCGCTAGATGCCTATATGATAAACCCAGAGAAATCCCACACTAGAGACCTAACAGCACAGCTGAAAGCCTTAGAACAATTAGAAGCAAACTCACCTAGAAGTAGTAGATGGCAGGAAATCATCAAACTTAGAGCTGAAATCAATAAAATTTAAACAAAAAGAACAATACAAAGAATCAATGGATCTAAGTGTTGGCTCTTTCAGAAAGGTAACAAGATAGATAAGTCCTTAGCCAAACTAATAAAAAAACAGAGAAAGAGTGTCCAAATCAACAAAATCAGAAATGAAAAGGGGGACATAACAACAGACCCCCAGGAAATACAGAGAATAATCAGGTCATATTTTGAAAATCTGTATTCCACAAAAAAGGAAAACCTAGAAGAAATGGACAGCTTTCAAGACAGGTACCATCTACCAAAATTAAATGAAGATCAGATTAATTACCTAAACAGGCCTATAACCCTTAAGGAAATTGAAGCTGTCATTAAGAACCTCCCCAAAAATAAAAGCCCTGGTCCAGATGTTTTCAGTGGCGAATTCTACCAGACATTCAAAGAAGAATTACTACCGTTACTCCTCAAACTATTTCACACAGTAGAAACTGAAGGAATATTGCCAAATTCCTTTTATGAGGTCACAATCACCCTAATACCCAAGCCACTGAAAGACACAACAAAGAAGGAGAATTACAGACCAATTTCCCTCATGAATATTGATGCCAAAATTCTCAACAAAATTTTGGCAAACTATATACATCAATGTATAAAAGATATCATCCACCATGACCAAGTAGGCTTCATCCCAGAAATGCAGGGCTGGTTTAACATAGGAAAAATTGTAAATGTTATCCATCATATAAACAAACTAAAGGAACAAAACCACATGATCATATCCTTAGATGTAGAAAAGGCCTTTGACAAAATCCAACACTCCTTTATGATTAAAGCCCTGGAGAGATCAGGCACACAGGGAGAAAACCTAAATATAATAAAGGCCATTTACAAGAAGCCGACAGCCAGTATCAAACTTAATGGAGAAAAACTCAAAGCAATTCCACTAAAGTCAGGAACTAGACAAGGATGTCCTCTCTCCCCTTATCTATTCAATATAGTTCTCAAAGTTTTAGCTAAAGCAATAAGGGAAGGAAAAGAGATTAAGGTGATACAAATTGGAAAAGAAGAAATGAAGCTATCTCTATTTGCAGATGATATGATTGTATACATAAGTGACCCACAAAATTCTTCCAAGGAACTGCTGCACCTGATAAACACCTTCAGCAATGTAGCAGGATACAAGATTAACTCAAAGAAATCAGTAGCCCTTCTATACACTAGAGATAGAAGAGCTGAAAAAGAAATAAGGGAAACATTACCCTTCATAATAGCTTCAAATTGTATTAAATACCTTGGAGTAACTATAACCAAAGAAGTAACAGACCTATTTGACAAAAATTTTAAATCACTGAAGAAAGAAATTGAAGAGGATATCAGAAAATGGAAAGCTCTTTCATGTTCCTGTATTGGTAGGATCAACATAGTAAAAATGGTGATTCTACCGAAGGCAATCTATAGATTCAATGCACTGCCCATCAAAACCTCAACACAATAGTTTTTGGAACTTGAAATAACAATACTCAATTTCATTTGGAATAATAGGAAAGCCAGGATTGCCAAAACAATTTTACTCAACAAAAGAACCTCAAGAGGTATCACCATCCCTGACTTCAAGGTATACTATAGAGCTACAGTAATACAAACAGCCTGGTACTGGCATAAAAACAGACTTGTGGACCAATGGAATAGAATTGAGGATCCAGACATTAACCCAAAAACCTATGAACACCTGATTTTTGACAAAGAGGCCCAAAACATTCAATGGAAATAAGATAGTATATTTAACAAATGGTGTTGGCATAGCTGGATGGAAGTGTGTAGAAAAATGCAAACAGTTCTGAGCCTGTCACCCTGCACAAAACTCAAATCCAAGTGGACCAAAGACCTCAACTTAAACTCAGCCACTTTGAACTTGATAGAAAAGAAAGTGGGAAATACACTTCTACAAATTGGCACAGGCAACCACTTCCTAAATATAACACCAGTGGCACAGACACTATGACTAACAATCAATGAGTGGGACCTCCTGAAGCTAGGAAGCTTCTGCAAAGCCAAGGACACTGTCAATAGGACAAAATGCCAGCCTACAAAATGAGAAAAGATTTTCACCAACCCTACAAGCTGTAGAGGACTGATCTCTAAGATATGAAAAGAGCTCAAGAATCTAGAGCCCAAAACCTTGAATAACCCATTGAAAAATTGGGGTACAGATCTAAAAAGGGAATTCTCAGCAGAGAAACTACGAATGGCTGAAAGGCACCTGAAAAAGTACTCTTCATCTTTAGCCATCAGAGAAATGCAAATCAAAACAACTTTGAGATACCACCTAACACCTGTTAGATTGGCTAAGATAAAAGGCACAGATGACAGCCTATGTTGGAGAGGATGCAGATCAAGGGGAACACTCCTCCGTTGTTGGTGGGAGTGTAAGCTTGTTCAGACACTTTGGAATGCAACATGGCGGTTTCTCAGAAAATTAAGAATCAATCTCCCTAAGGACGAGCAATACCACTTCTGGGTGTATACCCTAAAGAGGCACATTCACGCTCCAATGGTATTAGCTCAACTATGTTCATAGCAGCATTATTTGTAATAGCAAGATCCTGGAAACAACCTAGATGTCCCTCAACTGAAGAATGGATTAACAAACTGTGGTACATCTACACAATGGAATACTACTCAGCAGTAAGAAAAAATGATATCCTAAAATTTGCAGGCAAATGCATGGATTTGGAGAATATTCTCCTGAGCAAGGTATCACAATCTCAGAAAGATAAGCAGGGGATGTACTCACTCATTAGTGGTCTCTTAACAAACAAACAAGAAAAAAAGCCAAGCATGACCAAGCAGCAAACCACAACCACTGAACAGCTTGGGATCAGAGACACCTTGGACTGACCATTTGCATCCCATTCCAACTACAGGAACACCTTACTCGCTCTTGAGGGAGGGGGGCAGAACTGGATTTGCCAGGAGTGGAGACTGATCCAAGCATTATTGGGTCAGTGGGACCATAGTACTGTCTGCTCCCTGCCCAGATAGGGGATGGGGAGTTGAGGAGAAGTAAAATGACCTGATGTGGTGGGATGGGGAAGGGACCCTGAATAAGGATATACAGTGATGGAAAAAAAAATTCAGAGGGAAAGCTGAACACAAAGTAAATATATGTGTAGCAATCTTATTTGCATTATCACCCTTGATATGTCATGCTTATGATTTTTATCTTCTTTATAGTTATTGTTAACTTCTCAGCATTTTAAATTCATTTTACTGTTTTTCTTGATAAATACGAAATAAATAAAGAAAAAAAAAAGAAAAAAAATTCCATGGCTCACTGTCATTCTAACCTTGGCATTTTGCAAATTTGTTTTGATTCATAAGAATCTATGTGTTTCTTAAATATACAGATATACATATAATAACAATAATGCAAGAGGACATGACCTATTGGATCTCATTAACAGTGTCAGGTATTGCTTCTGCTTCATTAAATTCAACCAAAAGTTGGTTGTTTACTTTCAAAACATTTCTGTAACTATTACACCAGTGAGTATGTCCTGCAGGGGAACGAAAGTGAAATGCCACAATGTTCAAAAGTGGTGTCATTTATTTTTTCTTCTTTTTTGGTAACATATAGCCTCTTCCAGTGTTTTCAATGTTAATCAGTATTGGTGAAACTTCTAGCCGTATTCACCAAATGCAAGAATACGAAATTTCATAAAACAAACCTCATGACATCTAAAATCCCATCAAGACCCTAAGAAACATGATAGTGATTGTAACACCTCACTCTCATCAACAGAAGAGGCAGAGAAACTTTAGAGTTATTAGCATCATAAAACAAATAGACCCAGTAGACATATAAAAAACATTTCTTTACTTGATAGCTGATTTTTTAATTTCTATTTTATTGTTTGTTTTTAAATAAAGTCTCATTTTTTATCCATGTGTCCTCTTGTTCAAATTCCCTTCCCCTACCCAGACCCTCCTTGTCACTCTCTCTTCTTCACTTCCCTTGATCTCCTCCCCTGCAAGGTTAGGAGGTTTCAAGGTCCCAAGGTGACTTAGCTCAGCATCCACTCCAGGAAGATCTGCTTTTCTTACCCCAACATCAAGACTGGTCAGGTGTTTCTCTGGAGGGAATGGGCTCCAAGGTGCCAGTCTAAGGTGCTTCAGATCCCAAGCTGTTCAGTGGTTGTGGTTTGCAGATTGGGTCTGCTTTGCTTTTGTGGATTTGGAGAATATCCCCCTTTTGCGAGGTATCACAAATCCAGAAATATAAGCAGGGGATGGGGATGTACTCACTCATTAGTGGACTCTAAACAAACAAACAAGCAAGCAAGAAAAAAGCAAAGCATGCCCAAGCTGCAAACCATAACAATTGAACAGCTTGGTATCAGGAACACCTTGCACTGACTCCTTGGATCCCACTCCACCTAGAAGAACACCTGACTCAGTCTTGAGGTTGGGGGGAGAAAACTGGATCTGCCAGGACTGGATGCTGAACGAAGAAATATTGGGACAGTGAGACTTTGGGACTGCCTGTTGCCTGCCCAGGGAGGGGATGGGGAGTTGAGGAGAAGAGAGAATGACCTGATGTGGTGGGAGGGGAAGGGACCTTGAATAAGGATATACAAGGATAGAAAGTGTGACTTCGACTTCCTGAGAGCTACAGCAGAGAGCTGCAGCCTGAACTGTCCTCTGCTTCCTTGGCCCTCTACAGCCTGTGGATCAGTCCTCTGCTTGGGAAACACAGAGTCACAGTGAGACCATGTCGTTTAGATTTGGCCAGCATCTCATCAAGCCCTCTGTGGTATTTCTCAAAAGCGAGTTGTCCTTTGCCCTGGTAAATAGGAAACCTGTTGTACCTGGCCATGTCCTCGTGTGCCCACTGAGGCCAGTGGAACGCTTCCGTGACCTACGCCCTGATGAAGTGGCTGATTTGTTTCAAGTGACCCAGAGAGTAGGGACAGTGGTGGCGAAACACTTCCAGGGGACCTCCATTACCTTCTCCATGCAGGATGGTCCTGAAGCTGGACAGACTGTGAAGGCTCCTGAAGTAGCACATTACGTTTTCTGCAAGCTCCAGACTTCTCTTCAGATACCTATGACCATGGTGGTGCTTCCCAAGAGGCCCTGAGATCAGCTCCACAATCCTGATTGGGTTCCCTGGATGGCTTCGGGCACAGTTAAAAACTGTCATCCACACTCATAAGAAGCCTCAGAAGAGCCCTGGTGAATCTGAACTCTTCCGATGGAGGCCACTTTGAAACGGCTCTTGGAAGGCTAGGGCAGGAGGAAGAGGAGGGATGGGAAAGGATTTTTACCTTCAAGGAAAATACTTTTAATTACTCAAAACCATACCCATCATAAATACAGTAATTTCATTGTCAAAAAAAAGAAAGTGTGACTTCTTTGTTCATAATAATCAAATAAAAAAATAAAAAGAAATGAAGTAAACATCATCCTTTAAAATATCTGCAAATAGCATTAGATACCTTGGTGTAACTATAAAAAAAAAAAAAAAAGTTCACTAATGAGTTAGCACATCCCTTGATTATCTTTCTGGGATTATCATAAAAAAACATTTTATCCTATAAGTAAGGACTACACTTTCTTTGTAGTGTTCCATGGAACCTTCTCCAAGATTTTGATAGTAGTCTCAAGGAAGAGAAGTTAGTTGTATTACTGATATTATGTATATAATTCTCAAAACTTTAAAAATAAAGAGAGCCATACAGGCTTATATGGAAGAGGAATAGGTATAGAAAATTGAGAGATAAATAAATCCATAAGGAAAGCTTGGCAATATCTACATTGATGTACATGTTTATTAATTTATTTAAAACAAATATCAGTAGTTCTAATTTTTGAGTTGTGAGAAAACACATCCAACCACTCAGATACTATATTCAGAGAATGTTTAAAGGATTATATAATATATAGGTAATTCAAAGCTGAGCATACTAGAATGCAGATTTTAAGACAAAAACTGAGAAAGTTATGTGTACCTATTTAAAATAGTATTAACTTAGAGTTAAATTGATCAAAATGGAAGAGCCTGTGATGATGATCAGTATTTTTCAAATTTTAGTCTCAAAAGAGTCAGCAATATAACAGAATGATTAGAGGCATGTGTAGTATAAATTGTTTTTTAGTCATTATTGTGACTATTAGTTGTGTTATCATTGCTTGTGATGTAGAAATGATTATCTTTTGTCTCCTTTTTATTTAAATTCTTTTTCATTTTACATAACAATGCCAATTGTCTCTCCCTCCCCTTTTGCCACCACCAACCTTCCCTCTTCCCACCCTTATCCACTCCTCAAGAGGGATGAGACTTCTCTTGGGAAATCAGTAGTCTAACATATGAAGTTACAACCATGCTATTCCCCACTGCATCAAGGCTGAGCTAGGTATCTTAACATAGAAAATAGGCTCCCAAAAGCCAGGTCATGTACCTGGAAGAAGTCCTGGTCCCACTATGAGGGGATCCACATCAGATCAAGCTACAGAGATGTCACTCACATTTAGAGGCCCTAGTTCAGTAACATTGTAGAAATATAGAAATTCAGAACATTTTATTCTTACATTAGTTAGAAAAGACTGATAAAGCATAGAAAGTAAATAACAATTAATGTAACCAAGAGTGACAAATTGTCTATAAAAGCATTAGAGCTCACATGATTTAAATAGAGAATAAACATATTTATAAAAAAATGTAGACAGTGACTAGATAAAGAGCAAGAGGTGTTATAAACCAAAATGTATAGTATTGGCACAAGCAATAGGAAAACATAATGTATCTCATGAGAATTAGGAAAGAAAAATTATCATATGCTAAATGCTACTTTCTATTAGCTTTCTAATGCCTTTTATTTCAATTCTCCCATAGGAGAATGTTTTATGCCTCTATTTTGAGTCTTTTCATTTGAAAGCAGAGGCTCACTCATGAGTGGATAGTAAAAACAAAGCAAAGGATGAACATGCTAAGTTACACAACCCAGAGAAGCTAAATAAAGAGGAGAACATATGGACTACTCCAGGGAGAGGAAATGGTTAAGATATCCTGGGTAAACTGGGAAGGAGTATAGAGGGGAGAGAAAGGGGGTGAGAACTTGAGGGCTCAAGAAGGCCAAGTCTGGGAAGGGATGGAGAGGGAAAGCAATGAAACGGATATCTTGGCAGACTGTGGCATCATGGGTTTAGAGAGAAACCTGAAGCTAGAGAAATCTACAAGACCTTACAAGGAAATCCTAGCCAAGACTTGTAGAAATGCTTGAGAGGGTGCTTGAATTCCTATTCCCCTGCAGTCAGATTGGTGACTACCCTAATTGTCATCATAAAACCTACATCAAATGACTAATGGAAGAAGATGCAGACACCTACAGCCACGCACCTGGAGTTTATTTGAAGAGAGGAAGGAGCAAGAGAGGGTCAAAAACACAATGAAGAAAACCAGAGGGACAGCTAACCCAAGCTCAAGAGAGCTCACAGATTCACTATCAGCTTGAAAGTCTGTGTGCAAATTCCCTCAGCAGCAGCTGGCTGGACCATGGCAGTCAGAGTTTACCTCTGTCTGTTATAGAGTGAATGGATTATTCAAGGTTTTGGGCTCTAGTTTCTTGAGTTCTCTATATATTTTAGATATAGTCCTCCATCACTTGTAGGGTGGGTGAAAATCTTTTCCCTGTGCCAATTCGTAGAAGTGTATTTCCCACTTTCTTTTCTATGAAGTTTAAAGTGGCTGGATTTATGTTGAGGTCTTTGATCCACTTGGATTTGAGTTTCGTGCAGGGTGACAGGCTCGGATCTTTTTGCATTTTTCTGCACACTTCCATCCAGCTATGCCAACACCATTTGTTAAATATACTATCTTTTCTTCTTTGAATATTTTGGCCTCTTGGTCAAAGATTAAGGGTTTATAGGTTTTTAGGTTAATGTCTGGATCCTCAGTTCTATTCTATTGATCCACAAGTCTGTTTTATGCCAGTGGAAAGTTCTCCCATGTTCCTGGATAGGTAGGATCAACATAGTAAAAATGGCAATTCTACCAAAGGCAATCTACAGATTCAATGCACTGCCCATCAAAATCCAAACACAATATTTTTTGGACCTTGAAAGAACAATACTCAATTTCATTTGGAATAACAGGAAAGCCAAGATTGCCAAACCAATTTTACTCAACAAAAGAACCTCAGAAGGTATCGCCATCCCTGACTTCAAGTTATACTACAGAGCTACAGTAATAAAAACAGCCTGGTACTGGCATAAAAACAGACTTGTGGAGACTCTTTAGAGAGAAATATGTGGGATCAATTAGGATTTAAAGTGACTCAAGTAATTTAGCCCAAATAAATCATAGCATTCTAAACCTGAAAGCTTTTGTCTTTGTTTTATTTCTACTTTCTTGAGAATGACTTATAATATATTTCATTCTAATTTTTCACATCTTTACTTTCCCTTCCTTGAATACTCAACTTTTTGTTATTACTAATATTAGTATTATTAGTAGTATTTGTTTAAACCAATCAAGTCCAAAGTGTACTGTCTATATATTCTTGGATGCATGGCCAGTCAGCTAATTCTTCAAGGCAATACTGTAAGAAACTAAATCATGACTTTTAAAATATTTTTAATGATTCTTTTATTCATTTAATTGTGTGTGTGCATGTATATGCATGTGTGTTTGTGTTCATGTGGGTATGCGTGTGTTAATGCATGCATAGTTTAAAAGAATATTGATAACAATAACTACAATTCCCATGCTGAAACATAAGATTTTTGAATATGTTACTTTTATACAAATGTTGATATATGATTTGTTATTTAGTCATATGTATTATATCTTCAATCCCTGGAGATTTAACTATTCAATTCACTTCTCTTGAATGAATCATATAGAACAGAAAGCCATTTTCTTCTAAAAACAGTTTTTAAAAAATTATGCGTTTATAGGAAATCAAATAAGAATGCTTAAATTACAATGTGTGACATCAACTAATAATTTCAAAATAAATGCAAGACAAAAAGTAATAAACAATAGCTGTCTTTAAATTTCTAAAGTTAAGTCAATAGAGAACACATTTAGTACAATGCAAATCTTAGTTGCTAAGTTGTTTTCTAATAATTAAAATGTTATGTAGAATAACATAATCAATTATAGCTTAATATCAGAAACTCTGGTAATTCGGTAGTTGAAAAAAATCTTATTGAAATATTATTCTTCTTTTAAATTTGAAAAAAGTCTTATTGAAATATTATTCTTCTTTTAAATTCTGGATCTACATTAGTACAAAAAGAAAGTACTTTCATGACATGATCAAAAAATACAATGTTTGTTTTGGGTATCTTCAACATTTCTTTCTGAATTCTTATCCTATAATTGTCTCATTAAATATATACCATGCATTTGCTTTGACCTCTTAACACCTGCAGAGATATTAGCAGCAAATCATACTTCAGAAGCTTGTAATTGTCTTTACCAGCACTGAATGATTTATTTTCAAAGAATGAACTTTTAACTATACACCTTTCAAATGTCTCCAGTGTAAAATGAATCATAATGTTCTTTGTTGATCTTTGTGGGAACTCCTGAAGAGATTAGTAAAAAAAATACTATCTTTCCTGATTTAATAACTATTTCTTAGGATAATGGTAAAGGAAAAGTAACATAATTCATGTGGGTTACAAAAACAGATAACCTCTCTTTGTATCCTCAAAAATTATGGTCATCTATAAAATCAGTAAAAGCGATGAGATCATACATTTTGGTATCATACATTTTGGTGAGTGAGACCCTTTCAAGAGGAGACATATGAAGACATGAAAATTTGACAATGTCAAGGCTTTTATTGAAAAGCTAATGTTAAATTATAGACATTAAGGATATCTTTTAAAATGCAGTCATAATTTTAATCAAGCAAGGTATATCACATATGACTAATTTTTCATCATAAGAAATAGGAAAATTCTTAAAACTTATTTTATATTTAATCATATCCATTTATATCTGAGTTATGCTCTGAATTTCTGTATTTATATACTACAGCTAATGATAATGTTGGTTTTGTTTTATTTAGTTTAGATTAGTTTTGTTGCTGTCTTGACTTTTTGGAATCTCTGACTGTTTTGTAATCCTCTATGTAGGCCTGTCATCCCACAACATTATTGAGATCTGCCTACCTCTGTCTCCTGAGTGATGAAATAATAGTAGTATACTACCAAACCTGACCAACTACTATGTTTTACATGTAATCATTTAATTCAATATAACGTCTAATTCAAATATCCATACCTATGTGTGTAGTAGGATTATGTTGGTAATGTCAAAAATATTTATCTTGTTTTTCCTAGACATTTACTATTTCTGTCGATTTGATTATGTAGTTTAATTTGCCAGCCTGGGCTACAGAGTAGGACTGCCTCAAAAACAAGGAAATAAAACAAAAAAAAATTAAATAAAAACATTAGAAGTTTCAGTTAACTTTTGTTTGAGCCAATTCCATATCAGGAGTTTGACACTCTTCCCAAGGAGTTTTCTGCATTTCAAGTCAGTTGCTTCTCACTGTAGTCAGCTAAACAACATCTGACACTTGCTACCTCCCACCAGTCTTTTCTGTATTTCCTAAATAAACAAGATGAACACACCTACACACACACACACACACACACACACACACACACACACACACAAATAAAATGTATCTGTTATGGGCCTTTGAGATACCTAGATGGGCCAAGACACTTGCCTTAGCAGCCTAAAAATTGAGTTAAATCTTCAGTACTCAAGTAAGGAGAAGCAGAAATTCAGTTCAACAGAGCTAGTGGTTCATGATTTCTATGTATATGTCATGCCATATTTGTTCTCATACATCATGTTCTCTCATATGCATAGGATAATGAATCAAATCTTTGCATTATGTTTAGTCAAAAATTTAGGATAACTTTGTGTGGTTTATTTTTTTCCTCTTATTAAAAATGTTTTTTCTCACAAAATATATATTGGTTACGTTTTCCCTTCCCTCTAATTTTTTCAACTCCTCCCCATCTCTTCTCATATTTGAATCCACCTCCTTTCTGAATCTCATGGGAATGCAAATAGTCTTCTAAAACAAAATGAAAATATGTCATGTTTGAATTGAACAAAACAAACAACCATAAGTGGAAAAATGCCCCCCAAAAATGTAAGAGTCAGATATTCACTCATTATCACAGTCAGGCATCCCATAAAAGCATTAAACAGGGAGCTATAGTTCATATGCTAAGTGTATGTTAAGAAAAAATTGAAATATGATTTATCTGTTATATATATCTTATTTAATATATATTATATATGAAAAGTAGTAAAGGAAAAACATTTTTGCAACATTATAGTTTATTTTTCTGAGAAAGTGTGTGTTCAATACTGTAGATGTTCAAAAGGAGCTTTAAACTTAGAACTGTAGGTGGTTGTGAGCTGCTTGATGTGGATACAGGGAACAGAACCCAGGTCCTTTGCAAAACCTTAAAGCTGTCTTATCAGCTGAAATACAGCTTCATCCTGATATAGGACAAATGTTTCACTCAATAGATGAATGTTTATTTTTATGTGAGTTTGGGACTATACTGCCTTCTCCCCAGAGAGGCATTTGTTAAATGTTCAGTCTTCAATTTGATTCTAAGTGAGAGGTGAAAGTTTTCAAATGTGGAATCAAATAGAATTACTTGGTCATTTCAGATATGAATTAATAAAGATTATATGAGGAAATGAGTCTCAAAATTTCTTGTCCTGTCTCTTGTTGTTTTAAAGACACCATAAAGTAAATATTATCTTTTACCACCTAATCTTGCTATGATATACTTTGTTACCAAAATTTCAAAAACAATTTTTTTTGAATTGAATTTTTGAATCAAAAACTACCTGATTCACTAGTTTGCAGTAACTTGCAAACTAGTGAATCAAAATATCTTATTTTATTTATACTATAAATATTTATGTTATTTTATTATAGTAATGGAAAGTTAAAGAATGGACATAATATTTTATGATTATATAATCAAATAAATTTTCAAATATAATCACACAAATATTTATATGTTTATTTAAGAGCATATATAAACTGATAGCTGTGAACACATGATTAAACATTTATTTATACAATGCGAACATGTACTTAAGCTACATGATATTTACATAAAATATTGTCAAAATAAAACTTTAGAGATTGTTTTAAAACTATAAATAAAAATATACTTTAAAAACAATACTCTGAAATGTATGTGTAAAAATATAACTAGAAATTACAAAGAGCTTATAGTATATGACATTGCAATTATTTAGTAGTGTTTGAGTTGGTATGAATAATGTAATATAGAATAAGTTCCAAATAGAATTAAGTTATTTAATGTCATTCAATATTTCAGTTACTTACCTTTCAATACACTGAAAAATTACTTCATACTGTCACTACAGTTATTATTATGCTGCATATATAAAGTATTTAATTATTTATACCCTTCATATTGAATGCATAAGTTGACATATAAATTATACTACTATGTAACATGTTGTTTCTTTTGGAACTTTAGGACAACTACTCTAATATGACCAAAGTGCTAAGGAATGATCATAAAAATTGTAAATACTGTCCTGCTCCTGGGCCACCATTTCAAGAGTTCCCACTAACTGATTGTTGTTCTTAGTGGCTGTGCTCTTGCTCTTATATTCAGGAAGTAGTCACCTGTGCCAAGTAGTTGGAGGCTATTTTCCACTTTCTATTCTATCCAGTTTGGTGTGGCAGGGTTTATGTTGAGGTCTTTGATCCATTTGGACTTGAGTTTTTTGCAGTGTGATAGACTTGGATCTATTTGCATTTTTCTGCACACTATCATCCAGCTATGACAACATCAACTGTTAAAGACACTATCATTTTTCCATTGAGTATTTTGGGCCTCTATCAAAGAATAAGTTTTCACAGGTTTTTGGGTTGATATCAGGATCTTCAGTTCAATTCCATTGATCCACAAGTCTGTTTTTATGCCAATACCAGGCTATTTTTTTTCTCCCTCTCTTTTTTTTAATTACTGTAGCTCTATACTATAACTTGTAGTTGGGGATGGTGATGCCTTCTGAGGTTCTTTTGTTGAGCAAATTTGTTTAGGCAATTCTGGCTTTCTTGTTATTCCAAAGGAAATTGAGTATTGTTCTTTCAATGTTTGTTAAAAATTGTGTTGAGATTTTGATGGGAAGTACATTGATTGTGTAGATTGCTTTTGGTAGAATTAATATTTTTACTATGGTGGTCCTACCTATCCAGAAACATGGGAGATCTTTCTATTTTTTGATATCCTCTTCAATTTCTTTCTTCAGTGATTTAAAGTTCTTGACAAATACATCTGTTACTTGTTTGGTTATAGTTACTCCAAGGTACTTAATGCTATTTACAACATCAAGACTCAGTCAAGTGTTCCTCTGGAGGGAGTGGGATTCAAGGTGCCAGTACAAGGTATTTCAGATCCCAAGCTGTTCAGTGGTTGTGGTTTGCAGTTTGGACATGCTTTGCTTTTTTTGTTTTAAGTCCACTAATGAGTGATTACATTTCCTGCTTATCTTTCTGGGTTTGTGATACCTCGCTCAGGAGGATATTCTCCAAACCCAAACATTTGCCTGCAAATTTTAGGATAACATTTTTTTTTCTTACTGCTGTGTAATACTTCATTGTGTTGATGTCCCAGAGTTTGTTAATCCATTCTTCAGTTGAGGGGCATCTAGGTTGTTTCCAGGTTCTTGCTATTATAGATAATGCTGCTATGAACATAGTAGAGCTAATGTCTTTGGAGTGTGAATGTACATCTATAGGATATCTGCCCAGTAGTGGTATTGTTGGATCCTTGGGGAGATTAATTCCCACTTTTCTGAGAAACTGCCGTACTTTATTCCAGACTGGCTGAACAAGATTACACTTCCCCTTGCTCTGCATTCTCTCCAGCATAGGCTGTCTTCAACCACAGGTGTAAGGTGGTATCTCAATATTATTTTGATTTGCATTTCTCTAATGGCTAAAGATGCTGAGAACTTTTTTACGGGCCTTCCAGCCATTTGTAATTCTGCTGAGAATTCCCTTTGTAGGTCTGAACCCCAGTTTTTGAATGGATTATTCAAGGTTTTGGACTCTAGTTTCTTGAGTTGTCTATATATTTTAGATATAATCCTCCATCACATGTAGGGTTGATGAAAATCTTTTCCCATTCTGTAGGCTGTCATTTTTGTCCTATTGACTATGTCCTTTGGTTTACAAAAGCTCAGTTTCAGGAGGTCCCACTTATTGATTGTTGTTATTAGTGTCTGTGCTACTGGTGTTATAGGAAGTGGTCACTTGTCCCAGTTATTTGCAGGGTATTTCCCACTTTCTCTTCTATCAAGTTCAGTGTGGCTGGGTTTATGTTGAGGTCTTTTATCCACTTGGATTTGAGTTTTGTGCAAGGTGACAGATTTGAATCTATTTTCATTTTTCAACATAGTACCAAACACTATTTGTTAAAGATACTATCTTTTTTCCTTTGAATATTTTGTGCCTCTTTGTCAAATATCAGGTGTTCGTAGGTTTTTGGGTTACTATCAGGATCCAAATACGTCTAAGAGCATTTGATAAGCAAGAGAACAAATTTGAGTTTACTCTTGTGTAGGATGAATATGACATTTTCCCCATACGCTCATGTATTTAAATAAAAGGAGCCCACCTGACCATACTCTTGGGAAAGTTTGAATTTTCAGAATGTGAAACTTGCTGAGAGAAAAATAATTTTATCAAGTTAACAGACCAAGCAAATCACCAAGTACCAAGACAAATAAATACAATTTTTGAGACTGAAAATCAACTCTTTCAATTCTCATTCTTCCTTCTGTGGTAGTATATATGATGCAACTAGTCAACATGTGCATAATGGCAGAGCTCTTACTTTCATTAAGTTAATTACTTCATTTTATGTACATTTGCCCCATTGGTCAGTACTGCTTCTTTTGATCCCATGAGGGTTTCTTCTTTAATGATTTCAAGATGCCTAGAGGTTTCTTCGAGAAGATAAGGCGATTAGTTTGAATAATATTTAATTAAAAGGTAATTTAGTCTTTGTAATCATTCTCTAGAGTGTAAGTGTCAGAGACTGATAAAAAGAGTATGGAGGGTATATGTCAGCAAAGGAAAGAAATGTGCATAGATACTGATTACTTCAGAAATAGGCTTCATTGGTAGAATTTACTTTTGTAAATTTAGATACAATAAATGATGTGAAAAAAAGATTGTGTAATCTGTTAAAATTGTAAAATATATGAGCTGTATGTTAACAATGTATTCTGAAATGAACTGAAAACTAAAGATAAAGCCATCACTAATTCTGAGCTAATTAAATTCCTGTGCTAAGCACCTTGCTAATCCAATGCTAGCATAAGGAATTCTTAAGAGAATAGTGATTAGACCGAGCCTAGATGGGCAGTTGTAAACCCTGTACATCAGCATGTACAGCTTGGGGTCAAGTTCTGGTCTGAGTTACATAAGTTTTTCATTAAACTTAATGATCAGTAAAAGTATAAATCCAGACACATATTCCATTATGTTATTGAATACATTGCATGAATTAGTGTTCTACTTTGATGTCTATGGCTATGAAGAATTCCATGGGCAATATCTACTTGGAAATGAAAAGGGACATTTAGCTTATACTTCTAGGTCACAGTTCATCATCAGTGAAAGTCAGGGAAGGTTTAAGAAGCAACTAAAGTAAAAATTATGGAGAGACACTTGAGGACTGTACATCAACCAAAGAAAAAGCAAAGCTGCCCAGACATGACCACTCCTGATCCATGTTGGTGATTCAAATGGGCCTTCTACTTACCAGAGTATGTCTCTTAGTTACATTAAGCTTAACATAAAAATATACTAGAACTATTTATATTAACATATTTATTGATTTTGTAGTTTCAAAATATAATTTAAAGAGGGCAGGAGGGTATTCCTTTCCCTCTTCCCCTCCTCTCTCTCTCTCTCTCTCTCTCTCTCTCTCTCTCTCTCTCTCTCTCTCGTACATTATAAAGAACAAATGGTGTTGAGAATAAATTGTTTGTATTATTTTGGTTGAAAAGTTGGCTTTGGTGATAGAGATCTTACTGATATTCCACAGGACTTGACTTTCTTGTCTAAATCTTATGTCTGCAAGTTTCTGTAACTCCAGCTAAAGAAGTGTTAATATTTTGGTCATTTCAGGTACTTTCAACAGGTATACATATGGCTAAATAAAGACAGATATGAAATATACATAATTATAAAAACAAAACAAACCAGCTATCTCGGTCATTGTTCTACCTAACTAGCTTGGGCCTGAAAGACGCTATAGTATATCAATACCCTGAACAAAAGGTAACAAGAAAAATAGTTTCAGCCTTACTTTTATGAAAAAAGTAAAAAATGTATTATGTAAATGAGTCAGGCAGTGGATATTATATTAGTATATATAGGATTATTAATTATAATCCTATATTAGATATAGGATTCTGTGCAGAAATTTAAAAAAGTGTTTAATCATTATATAATGTGGTTTTATTTGTAATTTTTAAATGTAAAATATTTTTCTTTTTTCTTTTTGGATAAAGTCTCATTTTTTATCCATGTATCTCCTTGTTCAAAATTCCTTCCCCCTCCTGCTCCTCCCAGTCACTCTCTCTTCTTCCCATCATTTTATGTTCTCCCCACCAAGGGCAAGAGGTCCCAACGTCTCAAAGTGGCTTAGTTCAGCATCCACTCCAGGCAGATCTTCTCTTCATCCCAACATTAAGACTGGGTCAGGTGTTTCTCTGGAGGGAATGGGCTCCAAGGTACCAGTCTAAGGTGTTTCAGATCCCAAGCTGTTCTCTGGTTGTGGTTTGCAGCTTGGACATGCTTTGCTTTTGGTTTAAAGTTCACTAATGAGTGAGTACATCCCCTGCCTCTCCTTTTGGGTTTGAGATACCTTGCTCAGGAGGATATTCTCCAAGTCCAAACATTTGCCTGCAAATTTTAGGATATAATTTTTTTTCTTACTTACTGCTGAGTAGTACTCCATTGTGTTGATGTTCCACAGTTTGTTAATCCATTCTTCAGTTGTGGGGCATCTAGGTTGTTTCTAGGTTCCTGCTATTATGAATAATGCTGCTTTGAACACAGTTGAGCTCATGCTTTTGGAGTGTGAATGTGCATCTTTAGAGTATATGCCCAGTAGTGGAATTGCTGGATCCTTGGGGAGATTGATTTCCACTTTTCTGAGAAATGGCCATACTGCATTCCAGAGTGGCTGAACAAGTTTACATTCTTACCAACAATGGAGTAGTGTTCCCCTTGCTCCTCAACCTCTCCAGCATAAGCTGTCATCTGTGTCTTTTATCTTAGCCAATCTGAAAGGTGTCAGGTGGTATCTCAAAGTTGTTTTGATTCGCATTTCTCTGATGGCTAAAGATGTCCAGCACATTTTCAAGTGCTTTTCAGCAATTTGTAATTCTTCTGCTGAGCATTCCCTTTTTTAGTTCTGAACCCCATTTTTTAATTGAGTTATTCAAAGTTTTGGACTCTAGTTTCTTGAGTTCTCTATATATTTTAGAGATCAATACTCTGTCACTTGTAGGGTTGGTAAAAATATTTTCCACTGTAGGCTGTCATTTTGTCTCATTGACTGTATCCTTGGCTTTCTTTACAGAAGTTTCTCAGTTTCAGGAAGTCCCACTTATTGATTGTTGTTGGTGTTTGTGCTACTAGTGTTATATTTAGAAAGTAGTCACCTGTGCCAGTGAGTCAAACATTTTTTTCTCATACCCTCCCCTGCTTCTCCTCTCTCCCCTCCTTCTTATCTTCACTCAGCCTCCCCCAGTCCCATCCCCCATCCATTCCCCAGGGAATTCCTGAAATCCCAATGTGAGTCATTTAGGCCTTGCATATCCAGTTGAGGTAGGCCTGAGTCTCTCATCCCCTTATCATAGCTGAGTAATGTGTTCCTCTGTAGGGAATGGGTTCCAAGAAACCTGTTAATGAACCAGGAATAAGCTCTAGTCTTACTGCAAGAAGATCCACAAACTGTTCTTGTCATTTGACTGTCATCTATATTCTGGGAGTTTAGTTCTTTTCTATGAAGTTTCCTCATGGTAATTTCAGAGTCAGTGAGATCTCAATAGCTCTAGTCAGCCATCTATGTATGTGTCCTCTTCATGATCCTGATCACTTTGCTCATATACTCTCTCCTCTCTTCAGCTGGACCCGGAGCTCAACATGGTGTTAGCTATGGTTCTATTTCTGCCTTCATGAGTTGTTGAATAAAATTTCTGTCCAAGGACATATTCCTGGATAATGCTGGTTTAAAGCATGCATTGCTATACTTTAATGAAACCTCACTGAATTAATTATATATTAAACATACAACTTATCTACATAAGCACAAATTTCTAATGAGACTTATGGAAATAATCTGTATTTATCAGGCTGTGAATCAGGGGAAGAGTAAAAGTCGGGTCTCTAGATTCAGCAAATTTAAGGAAAAGAGTTGGAAAGGGCTTTTGTATTATACAGTTTATCTTTCAAAATTACAGGATCAACAACTAGACTTCCCTTCAACTAGCTTATTTATTGTTAATGTTCTATTTCTTACTAAATATATTACACAGTAAAAACACACAAAAACTATATAGAATAATATGTTTAATCCTTTACTTTGTTTATACATATTTATATTGACAAATGGATGCATTTGTCTTTGCTATGTTATTTATTGGAATCACTTTATTTCTATCCAGCATGTGACTTGTGACCTGATCACATATTAGATACACTGCAAACTGGGTATATGTATTTACATTGAAATTTATAAAAGTAGAAAAATTATGATGTAGAAACAAAATAATATTATGGTTGGTAAAAAACACATGAGAATCTCTGTTAAAGGTCTTAGCATTTGAAATGAGAACCAGTATATACATGTTCATTGTTTATACTGATAATCATAAAGCCATTATTTGAGTCTTAATTCTGCTAAAAATATAAATTAATTATTAATTATGTATTAGTACCTTAGTGTTTACATAGTATAATTAGAAAGTACATATGAGCTTTTATGTTGACATAAAAATGCAAACACAATATGTAAACAATTAAAACATTTACAATTTTGATCACTTAGTTAATTTTGAAAAAGTAATGTGCAATATCCTAGACATTTTATTGCATTTAATGCTACACTTTCTTTGCAAAGCAAAGTTTAGTGGAAATAATAGAACTACCTAGAGTTATTTTGTGATTGATATGAAAAGCATTTCAAGGTGTTCCTTTTGTGCTATAATACACTATGAACAAATAAAAGAACCATAGTGACATTATAACAATTTGAATTATCCTAGTGAATGGGACTAAAACTTTTATCTGTATAGACACATATGAAAAAGTTTATAAATGTTTTTACTTTAGAAACTTTTATTCTTCCAAGTTTGGCATGATTATCACTGTGACTCATTACTTTAGGCTGTTTGTGTTTGGTGATTAATTTATTCACCCACAGGACTGGCTAACCCAGTACACAATATCCAGCTGTTCACCCACCAGAAATAGTGCCTGGAGGCACAAACCAACTTGATGAGATAAAGTAAATAAGAATGCACATCTGAAAGTTTTTCTAGTGTCTAATGATTATTTAGGTAGCCTCATGACAAAGTTAGTTAAGGATTTTACTTAACACTTAGAGAATAAAATAGGCTTACAACAGAATAGGATTTAACCAATGTTCAAAATATAAAATACATTACTTTGTTGTTGAAACTGGTGAAGAAATCTGATATACCACTATGTACTTCATGTTTTCAAAATTAGTAATTTAATATAAAATAATTATAAAAATAAGCTAAAATATGCTTAATGTTTTCTAGAAACCATTTATATTGAAAAATATGTACTTCATATGCCTTTTCAATAAATATACTAAGTCTGTGAGATTTTACTGATTTTATAAAGAAAAGATGAATTTATAAATGGAAAGATTAAAAAGATGTAGACCTAATCAGAAAATTTAGAAAAATAATTAAAAAAATAGTTTAAGAAGGTAGAAAAAGCATCACTTGGTGATATGAGAAAACTGGAGTTCTATAGGGAAAACACTCTGTCCCAAGGACAGTATGAAACCTGCAGCAATTATTCAAACATGAAGTAATGAGAGACTGAAGGAAACAAATGGCAGTGGAATGGAGAAGACAGATGTGAGAAAGCCTGCACATTATGAATCAAAGCTTCTAGTTACAGTCTCCAAATAGCTCAGGAGTTAAATGTGCTGATAATACTAATTTATGGAAGTGCTAAACATGAAGTAATGTAAATGAGAATTTGAAAGGGCCTGAAATGTTTTGATAAACAAGCTGGTTGGCAAGCAACTTAACTGACAGTTCCTGGGAATTAAAATATGTTCAATAATAATTAAATGCCTTAGTTAATAGCTTGATTCATATGAGAATATTTCCTAATTTCAGTCAAAAGAATCTATAGTTATAGTTATCATCTGCATAAAATAAACACTTATCCTATTCTATGACTTTTAAAACATTTTGAAAAGCATATTCTAATTTAATATTCAAAGGCCAGTTTAAGAATGATTAAGGTGCTATTGTAAAATGCAATTCAGAAATATAGCACCTCACAAATTTCAGTCAGTGTTTAACCTCTACCTTGAAGGGATTTGTAGCTGGGGCAGAGTCTGTGTTGCAGATGCTGAGGTAGACAGAGATAAGTTTTCAGTTTTGAGTTAAGAAGGTCGTATTGCTCATGATCATGCAAACACAAACAAGTTATTTACATGTGATCTAAATTTTAAAGGAGACAATGAACCCAAAGACAGAGCACAATGGCTTTTGTCTCAAAGATATAAAAGAGACATTACATGAGCTCCCCACAAAGAATGCAATTTAATAGAGAAATGGAATCTATTTACAGTTAGAAGGGAGTGAGCTAGAAAAATAGACACTCAAGTCCTATTCTCTTTATGCTTTTTGACTATTCATAGCTATGAATTTCTGTAGCTTCTCAACACAACCATAATCCAGAAACAAATTAATGTACTAGATTAGGCTATTTGATCAACTTCCTAAGTAAAGAAATATAAAGCAATGCAGAAGTTTTCAGAAGAATGCAAATAAAAACAGTCCACTGAAGAATCTGTGATGTTTCTGGAAAGGTGTCAAAAGCACTAGAGTAAATCATATAAGAATATATGCAGTTTTTCTCACCCATAGATTGACTTTAAGAAAAGTGACAAAATCATTTTTTACAAAGAAGATTGCTTATCTTAGATTTATATTATGTTTGATAAGTGAAAATATGCTAGTCTGACTGAATTAGAAAAGGTTTTCTGGCAGGAAATTTGCTTATTGGAGCTCTGCATTTCTGACATGACTACACACTCAACAGATGCAAAAAAAAAAAAAAAAAGACATCTGGTTCATATAAAAGCCCTATGTGTTTTATTTTGAATATAAGTAAGTATTTTGGTTTAATGAATTTATTTTCTCTTTCTTTTCTTTTCTAATATTGTACAAACAATTCTTCAAGATCCCTTCTAACCATCTCAATCTTTTACCCATAGATTTTTCAGAAAATCATCACTGACAAGTTATAATATTAATCAGAACATAAATTTTCAGAGTACATAATTTATTCAGATATCTTATTTTATAAATAAATGTTTAACTTAAATATTTAAAATATGTTGAACTCATGAAAAAATTGTTCCAAGATCTGTAAGCATTGTTGTATATAGTTTGGGTCCTCACTTTGTTATCTGCCCACATCTAATGTGGCCTTCCACAAGGCTCTCATTGGCTGTTTAATAATGAGATCTGCAACATATTTTCTGAGTTTGGGAGTTGCTCCCCTGGAAATGAGTTTCTTCCTGCCATGAGAAAAGGCACAATCTTTTTCTCTTTTACCTTCTGCTCACAGAGCACAATTTAACCTCAATGAACTCAGTTCTGGGATCAGATGCCTGCTCTTGGAAGAACTGTAGCTCTTTCATACACAAAGCAAGTTAATTCCTCTTATATACAAACACCTTTTAAAACACATATGTAAAACTTTCCCCCCAGGGCATTGAAGTTTGTGTTATTTCTCTATGCTATGTTTGCTTGCTCCCAAATTAAATGTGAGATACATTTTATTTCAAAGAAATAACATCAAAAGATGGAAACTGACCATTTCAACGCAGGCAACCAAATCAATTTGCTCTGTTCATGTTGGAAAATAGTACCTAAGGAATTGACCAATAATATTAAATATAAGGGACAATATTAAAAAGAGAAAAAATAAGATGAGTGATATCTATTTCTCCATAAAAATGTGCACAATTATTAGTTATCCCCATTTATCATGGAGAACCCTAGGGTTCAGCACCAAATATAGTGAGCTGAAGCATGAATGAGAGAACCAACTATTAGCTGCAAACCCTACTGTAAAATTATTAAAAATCAGGTTCTGATTTTTAAGACTTGGAAATTTTTTTTTTTGGTTATTTTAAACCACACTATAAAGTAGTGTTCACTGACATATTCTCTATAAGGAGTAACCGATTATAATCAATATGTACAATTTTGTTATTTAAAGTAGTAATTCTTTTAATTTATTGTATTTCAGAAAATTTGTCTCACACACAGAATTGCTTTTTATGTTTATTTTTCATTTAAAAATATTTTCATCGTATTTACCTCTGTTTCCCCCCTTTCTTCCTCTCAGTCCCCTGCCCAGTTCTCCCTCAGTCTCTTCCCACCAGAGTCCCAAAGTGGATCAATTTAGTCTGTCATATCCAGTTGAGGTAGGTCCTAGTTCCTCATCCCAGTGCTGAGGCTGAGTTAGGTGTTCTTCTGTAGGGAATGGGCTCTGAGATGTCAATTCATGCACCAGAAAAATAGTCTGATTCTACTGCAAGAGGCTCCACAAACTGTCCATGGATTTGACAGTTGTCTACCTATAGATGGTTTGGTTCCTTTCCCTAAAGGTTCCTCAGTGATAGCAACTGATTCAATGAGCTACCAATAGCTCTGGTCAGCCATTTCTGTGGGTCTCCTACTCATGATACTGATCTCTTTGCTAATATACTCTCCCTCTTTCTTCATCTAGATCATGAGCTTGACCTTGTGCTTAGCTATGTATCTCTCTTTCTGTCTCTATTTATTGCTGGATAAAAGTTCTATAATGACTATTAGGATGGTCATTTATTTGATTATAGGACAAGTCTTGTTTAGGCACCCTCTCTACTATTGCTTGGAGACCTAGCCAGAGACATATTTGGGTTCCTATAGGTTTCCTTAGTACCAGGTTTCTTTGTAACTCCACAGTAGATCCCTCTATTAAGACATCCATTTCTTTTTTCTCCCCCTCTGTTGTTCCTCTCATTCAACCCTCTATACACTTCTCATGAGTTGTTCCCATCTTCCCTTGCTCACTCCCTGTTATTATCCTAATTTACTCATGAGATCTCTATTTCTCCTTCTTGGGGGATTGCAGGATGTCTTTCTTAAGTTTCTTTAGTTAGCTAGCTGTTCAAGGGTTTTGCTTTGCAACCTGGTTATTCTTTGCTTTATGTCTAAAATCCACTTATGTGGGAGTACATACCATGTCTATCTTTCTGGACCTGTGTTACCACACTCATGGTACTACTCTCCAAATTTAGGCATTTGCCTGCAAATTTTAAGATTTCCTTTTTTTCCTTCTGAATAATACTCTATTGTGTAAATGTACCACAATTTGTTAATCTATTCCTTAGTTTATGGGAATCTAGGTTATGATACAGCAATACTACAATTGGGCATATACCCATAGGACATCAAGGGCCTTAGCTCAAATACGTTCAAAGCAGCATCATTTGTAATAGCCAAAATTATTTTAAAAACATCCAAGATGTCATGTCTCATAAAATTGGAAGAGACATATAATCAGCAGAATTTCATTCTTACATGATATATCTAACTTACTAAAACTTTTATTTCCCTTGCCTGCTCTACTCTTTGTTTATGCAGATGCCTTTATATTAGTGGCACCAGTTCATGGCAATCCATGAAGGCAAAGTGTTAAATTTTCAGAACCTTAAAATCTAGCTTTTAAATACCCTAACATTTTACTTAGAACATGATCAAAACAAAAATGTACTAAAACAGTAAGTATACATTAGAGTTTTGGGGCTAGGTAACTGTTTATTTGAGTTCTCTAGAGTGTGATACAGAAAGATCATATATTGAGCAAAGTATGGGCTGCATAATGAAAATTTATACTAAAAATGTAAAACTTAACTACTTTGTAATTTTACTAGTAATTGTATTTTCAGACAATTTTATCTATTGAATTTATATGCCGAAAACAATTTTCTTTATTATTTGTGGTTTTTGTTTAACTTCAATGTTAATTATCTCAGATTAGTAGTTTAAAATGAGCAAGCTTGGTAACAGTTCTGTCCCCCCAAAATAAATAGAGAATATGAAAAACCAGGATATGCTTTATTCTCCTTTCAAATAAAGTTCTGAGACAATATCAATATTGTATTCTTCAGAATTAGTGTTCTGACATCTGAAAGTGATCACATTTAAAGAATTAATAAAAGTATATCTATTTTTGTTAAACTTCATGTAATTTATGGCTTTACTTTGGTTCACAGTCCCGAGTGTTTAAAAGCATGGTGGCAAAAGAGGTAATGCTGTAAGTAATATGTGATGAAGACAGCTTCTATTACAGTGGGCCAGGCATCAGAGGGCAAGGCCGGTCACCACTGACCTGCCTCTCTCACCTGATTCTCATTTCATAGCTTCATATTTCTGCAAAATTGTACCTCCAGTTAGAGAAAATTTTTAAACAAGAGTTTGTGAGGGACATTCCATTAAAACTGTGATATTCATCCAGTGCCTTTTTTTTTCTGTTTCTCTTAACCAAAAGACAAAATAGATATCTGCTTAATCTATGCAATTCTTTTCTTAGCATCTATTGCTTCATTAGAATAACATTATCAAGTGCTTATTGTACTATGTTACAAAAGTTTCCCTGTCACCACCAGTATAAATAGCTATTATATGCAGTGTTAGAAGTGCTTTCTAAATGCCAGAAGTACCATTTGAATAAATTAAAATGTTCTTTGCTCTTATGACGATTATAATCTATGGCAGAGAAAAACATTTGACTGAAAGAGGTAGCATATGAATTGAAAATAAAGACAAATAAAGCACTATTTTAAAAAAAGTTTTATGAGAGAGGATTTTCTCCAGAGAGAATATTGCCTTAGCTTTAAAATGAGAACCTTGACTTGCTCCCAAATTTCCTAATTCTTGGTTCTGAAGAATGACATATTTTTTTTCTCTGAGTTATAGCAAGTACCCAGAATGGCCTTCCCATACCTGATTTTTTATCTCTGCATTTTGAAATTTACTGGAAGAAGATGTCTATGTAATTGAAACCTTTCTCTCTCATGCTGATAGCATATATGTAATGGCTGAAAAAACACACTTTTGAAGGAACTTGGCCTATTTCTCTCAGTTTGAAGCAATCTGAAATAACTGCATCAGCTTCAATGTCCCATGTAAAATACTGAGGCTTTTGTATCCCTCAATCAGCAATCAACCATTTTTGTATGACTGCATCATCAGAAATCCATATTTTCTACAACCTGATCCTGTTTCCTAATTCACTATAGCTGTTGATTCTGAAAACAGTGCACTAATATTTCTCCATGGAAATATGTCTTCCTCTAAGACTGTTTTCTGAGGATAACAACAACAAAAGAAGTAGTCTAAATGCACAGATGGTAAAATGATATTTCTTTCTTACTTTGATTTTTTAACAATATTATAATTTTATAGATTCATAAAATAATTTTTCTTTACTGGCATTAGGTAGAGTATAAAGAAACTTTGATTTGGGACAAGAATGCTGTTATTAAGACTTCAATTAAGACTGAGACAGTATTATGTAACAGTGACAGAAAATGCAATAATATGAGAAAAGTAGGGGAATTCTAGGATATTTTTAATCCTTTTAGCTGCTCATAGACTCAAGAAGAAAGTAGCTTCAGAGAGTTAAGACCATGGAGAAAAACAGTAAAAGTTAGAGAAGATTTGACAGCATTTAAATATAAATAAGCTTTGATAACATAAGTATAAATAAAGCTGAGAATTAGATATCTAATATGTTATTTAAAAATGTTTGGTTTGTTATTCTACCAAAAATTAATAATAATAATAATACCATAATACCATGATCATAATTTAATATGCTTTGGGCCCATGCATAAAAATCATTGTGGTGATATTTTGGGTATGCTCTAACAAATAAAGCTTGCCTGAAGTCCAGGAGACAGAGCCAGGCACAGAGTTAATCATAGAGTGAGGCAGTGGTGGCACATACCTTTAATTTTAGCATGCAGGAGGCAGAGGTTTACTGATCTCTGTGAGTTCAAGACCACCTTTGGTTACACAAAATTAATCCAGTCTAAAAGACAAACAGAACCAGTCAGTGATGGCTCACACCTTTAATCTCAGTACTTGGAAATCACAGGCCTTTAATTCTAGCACTAAGATATACCTTGATTAAAAGTATGACTTCATTCATCATAAATAAATTAAAAAAAAAAGACTGTAAGTGATATGGCTGGGTAGAGACAGGAATGTAAGGCAGGTGGAGATAGGATCTCCAGAGATATTCTGGTTCATGGGCATTCAGTCTGAGGATTCATTAAGACAGGATAACCCCTTTTTGGCTGAGAAACTGGTGAGGAGAAAAGTGGCTGTGGCTTGTTCCTTTCTCTTATTTACTCCAATATCTGGCTCTGGGTTTTTATTATAAAACCAGTTAGGATGTGTGCAACAACATATCTGAAACTAAACATCAAAATTTCAAGTAAATTCAAGTTCATACTTCCTTGTGTAAAGCACCCAAAATCTTGGTGCAACAGGAACTTTCTGTATTATCATAAATAATCTTGACCAATAAGTTGTGTTGGTGATATTTTGAAAGCTATCCTTCTGTTTATTGATGGAACAGACATGTGCATCCAAATCATATAATAAAGAAATAAGCAATGATTGATTGAGAAGATTAAGAGACATAAGCCTCTTTATGAATTGTCAACAATTAGTATACAACTAAAGTAAAATTAGTGCACTTCGTTTTCTGCAAATTCAGTTTCATAATTAAACTTTTATTTACTTACACAAGAATTTTAATGGCATTATTGGCATCATTCTTGACTCTGATTAAGGATGTGATAGGTTTATTTTGAATACTATGCTGAAAACATTTCAGAGTAATGTTAACCAATACTAGGAGCCAGGAGTGGTGAACCACACCTTTAATTAGCCAAGTAAGCAGACAGAGAGATATCAGTAGGTCTGAGACCAACCTGGAAAAATAAAGACTATCCTGAAAAACTCTGTCTCAATAAAACAAACAAATGAATGAACAGACAAAAAGACTAAATAAGGAAAAAAACCTTCTGTTGACGGCTGACTTCAGCTAGAATTTAGAAGTGCTCAATACTCACTCATTAGTGGACTCTAAACAAAAAATGAAAAATCAAAGTATGTCCAAGCTGCAAACCACAATCAAATAACAGCTTGGGATTTGAAACACCTTGTACTGACACCTAGAATCCCACTCCATTTAGAGGAACATCTGACTCAGTCTTGATGTTGGGGGGAAGAAACTGGATCTGCCAGGAGTGGAGGCTTAACTGAGCAATATTGGGAACTTGGGACCTCCTGCCCATGCTAGGGAGGAGATGGGGACTTGTGGAGAAGAGAGAGTGACTGGAGGAGGTGGGAGGGGGAGGGACTTTGAATAAGGATATACACAAATAAAAAATGTGACTTTATGCATAATAAAAAATTAAAAAACTAAAAAAAGAAAAATTAAAATCTAATTAACATTTAATAAAAAAAAGAACTGAAGAAAACCAAACATTTGAACCCATGCAATATGAAGAGTGTTCATATTTTTTTGTTGATGTTGTTGCTCATATTTATTTTTTTCTTGCTTTTTGCATAAAATAATATAAAAATCTCTTATTTGGGTATAAAAAACTTGTGGTGGTTGAATATTCCATCTTTTTTCAAATTAAAAAAGGCATTAGTGACAAGTTTTTGAGATGATAGGAGGAGGAGATATGGTGACCTTTTGAAAATTTTCTCACTCATTAATTAAATGGAAGAATTTAATAATTAAACTTGCATGGACATTGTTATAGAATAATGCATTCACTCTTTGGTGCCCAATGTCTGCTAACTTCTTGATCACTAAAGCAAACTATCAGAAAAGAATAATGTAGCACACTTTGTTAAAGAGTAAGAATGCAAACAGGAAAATGCATGATCTTCTCAAAGGTCAAATCAATGTGTTCCTCAATGAGGTGGAGAAATAAGGACAGAAGTGAAGCACAGGTGCTTGATAGATCAATGGAATCAAAATATTAAAGTGAAATGGAAGAGATTATAATTTTAATATACTCTCTTAGAATGCAATCTTAATACTCTGGAGAGACTGGTAAATCATTAGAGTTGGTCTTAGCAATACAAAAAACAGTTTTAAAATTATAAGTTTAATTCAAATGTAATGACTACATTTTAAGATGTAGATGGAGAAACCACACATGGTTGATTCAATTGCAACAATTCCACAAAGTACTGTTTCATGCCTCAAATGACACTCCACTTACTAAAGTAATTTAAAAATGTAATTTTGAAAGAAGCCTGAATATGGCTGAAAAATTATCATGCTTTATCAGAAAGTAGAAAGTATATATTACACTAATAGGATCATGATATTCTCTAAGAAAGATGGTATTAGCACTTATCCTTCACCAAAAATAAAATAAATAAATAAATAAAATAAATGAACCGAAAGAAGCACATGGGATGATCATAAAGCTATTTTTTCATGGAAAAACTCTATAGTTATTTCTTTACATGAGTAGATCTAGGATATAAATTATATTTGTATTTTTGAGAATTTACATTCTGGGAAGACTTGGCATTGTTACTTAGAGATTCTTCTTGTTTTAAAGATATAAAAGAAACTCAAATAATAAGTACTATTCTGGCAGAGGTTCACAGCAAAAAATTATTTGAGTCTTCTTCCTACTGAAGGCATATATAAATATCACACTACTTTGTTATATTTTGGTAGCATGCTAATTAGATCAAATAAAAAGAAAGAAAGATAATTCCCAAAATTTGAGAGAGAGTGGCAGGTTAATCTCCGTGAGTCAGAGACCAACTTTATTATATAGGAAGATTCAAGACAACTAAATATAAAATAATGAGATATTTGTTTAAAAAATAAAATGTTTGTGAGACACAATCTGTTAACCTTCAGGAATCATAAAACATTCAAATATTCCCCTTCCAATTAAATCAGTTTATGTTATCATAGAGGAGTCTTCTTTAAGTATAGTAATCAGTGAACCTTAAATATTGTTTGATATTATGTTTTAAATTCCATAATTAGAGTTTTTATATTTATTGATCAAAATTGAAGAATGATATTTTTGAGCTAAACTTAAAAGTGTGAAACAACAGCAAAGGAGAAAATTTGGCAGTGCATGTTAGTTTGCACAGTCTAATTTCTATTTCTTATATTATATAGACAACATAATAGATTAAAGATACAAATTTTTCTATCATTAAAACTGGATGAATATGACATCCAACGAAATAAAATTTTGGAGAAGTATTTAGAATCAGGCTAAAATCAGTGTTCTTGAAAAATCCCAGTGAGAATAAGAATGAAGAACTGGCAAAACAAATCTGAAATACATTATGCATGTAGAAGAATTGGAAACCCAAAGCTATATTCAGTCATAGAGTCAAAGAACCTTACCAGGATGTTTTAGTTTGAGAAAAAGTAACATCAATGATAAATGCAGTTACCACAACAGTGTTAAAAGGACTGGAACAGAAATGGGAACAGGCAGGAAGGATAAAGATAAAAGGAAAATTATTGGAGTCCTGATATTTGTGAAAAGAAAACCAAAATAACAAACATTTAAAGGCAAAGGCAATTGTAATATATGCTCAGTACTCACAGCAATTAGAACAAAATGTAAACAAAATCTTGGTCATCAAAGTTTCATATAGAGATTGTTTTCATTTTCAAAGGAAAGGAAGGCACATTTGGGACACAGAGAAAGTATAGGACAATTAAAAGAAGCCAAGGTGGAGACATCAAATATATTTCAGGAGATATTATTACTAATAGAGAATAAAGATCTAGCGATAATGAGATTGGAGGAGACATAAACCACTGTGAGGATTAATTTGTTTGCTTTTTAACTAGAAAAATCAGCTCCAGCTTGCACTGACTCAAGCTAAGATCTCTCAGTAAAGGAGAGATAGAAAAAGAAAAGTAAAAATATAATTTTAAAATAATTTTATTTTCCAAAGAAAAATAGAACATTGCAACCCTCTTATCACACTGTGAGAAATAGTGTACACGTTAATGTTTTCAATTACACTTTAATCAAGCATCTAGTAATAACTCTGTGATAGTATGTATGTGTATGCCACCCTTTATTATTTACCTTTAAATATCACATTGAAGGTACATAAGCATTTAATATTTATTTTAATTTTTATATATTTTATTAATTGCACTTATTTTGGATAGAAAATGTTCCTACTTTTATATTATATTAATATATTTGTGATCATCAATAGAATGGGTCAGACTTTAAATCTTTATTTTAGTTTTCAGTAACGTTTTTATAGAATCACTTTTATAAATTTTATGTGATTTTTGTTTACCACATGTTTTTATTTGTTGTTTTACTGCATTGCTTCCATGTCTGCCTTCTCTTATTACCATGACTTCTCAGCATCCTTCTGTCTCTTCTTATGCGAGAGGACTTTCTGTTCTTATATTCAATCAAGTTACCAGATAAGACATGTAGAGAGCTGCTGTTGTACCGCACCCTAAAGATAGTGCTGGTTTCTGCCTTCTCGAGGGCGAGTGCTCTCAGGAGTAAACAACTCCTTATATGGCTGTAGGCGAGGATGGTGGCTTGCTTCCGTGTGCTAGGAGCTATGGTTTACCCGGATTGGAGGCCCAGAGAGTATTTAGCCACCAGCGGGCTTCCCCCTGGGGTCAGAACTCAGAAGATTGTACAAGGTCCTGAATAAAGCTGCTGGAGAGAAGAATCCTGAGTTGCATTCTTCCTTGCTGGTGAGGTTGGGCACGACAAAGACACATTTCTTTCTGGTGATTTCTGATGAAAACATTCTTCACACTACTGCAATGTTTCTATATTCTCACTATGTATAGCATTGCTTCCTATTTTGTGTGGAAAACATTAAAGGGTCAGAATTATGTGTTACCAGCAACTTTTCAAAGTTGTAGAGTTTTCAACCTTAAGTATAAAGTTGAGCTGTCAATTTGACCTATTAGTTTACAATGTAGTCCAAAATTTTTTCTCCATAAATATAAGATAGTATAGGAAGAGGGTATTTGTTTGTACTCCTCCTGTACTGAAATGGCACTATCTCTAGAAATGTTTTTGGAGATATGTAAATATCTCTAAATATATTTTCATTCTAAATATATTTACATAATTTCAAAATAATAATTTGGAATTCAGAAATGTGCTTCTTATCCTCATCATACCTTCAATCTCTTAATAAAACGCTAAGTGTAATGCAAATAATCTATGTTTCAGTAAGAGACATAAAAAATAATGTAGGTGTACAATTAAGACGTACAAAATTCTAGTAAGTAAGCAATATGCAAGGAAATATACTAAAAGAACACGTACAAACCAATTTATATAGAACTAGAGATGGTGCTCATCTTTTAACGGTGTGTACTATTATTTTAGAAGGTTCAAGACAGCTTTGGAGCAATCATATCAAGTAATTTGTGATAACCTCTTACTATAGTTTCAGACCATCAGATTCTCCTGACCTTATTCAGCATTCATAGTCAGATAAATACATATACCCTTACCACACTTATATCTCATTAAAAATTTGAAAAAGGCTATATATTGAAATGTTTCAAGGTAGAAAGTAAAGGGGTAAATTATATGTAAAAACCATAAGACTTAAAAAAATCTTATTTCTTAAACAAAAAGGGAGAAGACTAAATGAAACAAGGTTGGCAAAAAATTAACTTAATATAGTTGTCTTGTTACTGATGTCAACATTTACAACTACATCTAAAACTAAAAAAAATAAAATAAAATGAAATTATTGTGGAGGGCTATTTCTTAATACATTAAATATTATTATATTTAACAGTAAAATTATGTTAAGTAGTTTCACTAGACTTCTGTTTATAACTACTCAAATATATATATTGTTTTATGACAGTATATCCACAGAAATGATAACTAAGCAGACCAATTGTTGAAAGTTCATTATTATAATGTAGGTTGGTTTGTCAAATTATCAGTTGAAAACATCACATATCTATTCTTGAACTTAAAAAAGTCATGATTTCAAAGTAAAAAAAATTATCACAAGGCCTTTTATTTCTATATATGTAGGATATTGGTAATGCTATTTTGAGGTGAGCATTATCTTTTGTTAAAGTACCAACAGTACCAACTCTAATCGAAAACAAAATGTGAAAGGAAGAAAGAGTATGTGTCTCACCTTGGGATTTCTTGCCCTCTGTGGGGATTGAACATGTGGTAGGGGAAGGCTGGGGGAAGAATTGAAAATGTTGCAAGAGAAAGAGTAGTGGTGGGTATTAAAAATTTTTAAATGAAAGAAATAAATATTGAACAACTCACTCAGAATAAAAAAATAACAAAAAATGAAACCAAATATAATTATACTCATTACAAATATAAATACTCATGACAAATTTCTTTCAGTAGGGATATTTTAAATGCAGACTGTGTCAAATGGCATTCAACTCTCTGACTTTTGAATCACAAAAAATTATGAATTATTGAAAGTATTTATGCATCTAGTATTTCTTTAGTTTTTATTTATTTTATTGCTTGTATTTATTTTGGATAAGGAATTGTTTCCACTTCTTTATAATACCAACATATTTATGACCATGAATAAGATGCATCACACATTAAATCTTCTTTTAGATTTTGTCAACGCTTTTCATAGAATATTTTTTGATCAGTTTTTGCCTTTCCCAGTTCCCAGATTCTTCATTTTGACCTAACTTATTTTCATTAGTTTTAAGTAAAAACATCAGTAAAGTCAAAAATATAAAAAAGATATAGTAATATTTTTACTCTAATTTATAGAAATCAACACAAATGATTTAAAGATTTAAATCTTAGATCTGAAAATTGAGAATTCATGATAAAATCATGCATAATTGCTTCATATGAGAACACAAGAAAAAATAACATAATGGGATTCCAATATAAACAAATTGTTCTGTAACGGCTAAGCCAATAATTAACAATATGAAAATACCATACTTATGAAAGAAGAACTTATAAACCATACAGTTGTCAATGAGTTTGCATCCAAAATACAAATAACTGTAACAACTCAAGGCCAATATTTGTCTATAGCAAATAAAAATATAGACAACAGTACAATTAAATATGTATATATCCAAAAAGAATATTTACTGACAATTATAGAAATAAAAAGCACTTTAAAACATGCATCCTTGCAAACCATCATAAAATTGAAAATTAAAACTTCCAATCAAATAATAAAAACAGAATAGAATGTCACTCAGAAAATATACACTTAGTTGTATTGCCATAAATCATTGTGTAGAAGAAACTCATGAACGTCTTTCTTCATTGCAGCATGATATATATATAAGCCAAAAAAGGCAAGGAGCTAATTTTCTGAAACTAATAAGGGATAATGAAAATATGTCAAGGGCCATGGAAATGTGCAGCATATGGCAATTGATAATTCAGTTATTGACCCTCAAGACGAATAATTATCTGCTGGAAGTATTTCTGTCAGGCAAGGCATACAAGATCACTAACTCTGAAAATTGCATGCCTACATTTTCAATTTCTTTCGTGTGTTGCTACACTCTTTCCCTAATGACTACTATGGCTATTTTCCAACTGCTTGTGTGGGTATCTCATGTATATTTTTCATGTATTTGACACACATGTATCTGTTGATAGTCACGCAAATGATTGCTCTTCATTTTGTACAGTTTTGATATATAGAAAATAAACTAGGATATGCTAGTATTTATTGTCCCACAGAGATGATAGACACTTAATAGTCTTATTTGTTCCTTTTTTTTAGACTAACACCAAAAAAATAACAATGTCTTTGGAGTTTAAGAAAACTTCCATACAATTGGTTTATTTTTACCTCATAGCAAGTTCAAACTAGACTAAAGGTCTTTGTAAATAGATCATATGTTTAAAACTTTATAGCTATGCACAAGGTCATAGTTGTAGATGTCAGACCAAGGTTGTTACACAAAGCACCCTAATAAAAGTGTGCCAAATTTTTTGCTAGCCAGTTCCATCTAACAACAGACCTATGTTTCTGTTGTCCCAGTCCTGCTTCTGAGGTCTTGACACTTTTGTGTTGCCATGATAAATGGGTTATACTGCTTATATTATCAATGTGTTTTTGACAAATGAGAGATAACTCTTATATATTTATTTTATTATTGTTTCTAGTCTCCTGAAAAAAGTGTATTTATGCTAAATAAACAAGAAACTAAGGTGAGGAGTAGCAAAATATCATTAGGAGTCATATCACTGTCCTTTATTATTATTGTTGCTGCCATTTTTGTTTGGTTCTATTCTAGGTCTTTTGTATATTATGCTTCCAGGGGTCCCTGTACTCAATAGAGAGCTCCTTCTAAATGTATGGGTCTCTAACTGTGCCAGTCATTGAGTGGTCACTCCCACAATCTCTGTGCCATCTTTCCCACAGCACAGCACATCTTCTCTGCATCCATTGCCCCTGTATTTAGAGTAGTGTATTAACATCATTTTTGCCTCTCTAACTTTCCCTTTAATTACTCCTGTGTTCTCAAATTTTGATCTTTAAAAACAATTACTTGTTCTTCATTAGTAAATATTATTTCACACCACACACACACACACACACACACACACACACACACACACAAGACAGGAAGCTTTGGTTTCCATTTAGTTTTGCTCATATTAACTTTCCTATGGATTGAGGAAATGCCACAAGATCCTTCCTCTAAAGATTAATGGGAAACCCATAGGAGGCAGGAGGAAGATTTGGTGTTCTGCAAAGTGCCACTTCCCACTATGCACTCCAGTCCAGAGTGTACACTATCGAATACATTCAAAGCCCTACATTTTTAAAGTGCTCATGTTTTATGCCAATTCTCATTACCATATTTCAGAATTATGTTGTAAGTTATAAAATGTTCTATTTCCTAGTTTTATTTATGTAGTTTTTATCTAGTCTCTTTGCTCTCATCTTCACTCCTCTCTATTCCATCTCCCAATACATTTTCAATCGATTACACCAAATAAAATCCTTTCCAACTTCCTTCCACTTAAGTCATTTTTTTTGTAATGCTATCACAAACATAACTGAATATAATTGCCTGTGCATCTTATTGTTATCTTGACTGCTCTTATATCTTACTATAGTATTGTATCTCCATTTTCCTTTGTTTCCTTTCCAGCACTTAAGCTATATTGAGCTACTTGCACTTTACCATGTTTAGCAATTGGTTGTGGTTAAGACCTGACATTTTGCTATTTGCCTGATGCCTTCTTCCTGTACTTCTTTCTTTCATTAGACTCAAGGGCTCCTAATCTCTAAGACTTATTTGTAGCTACTATATTATTTTCCCAGAACCCTTTCTTGAACAAGTTTTGATATATGGGCAGAGCTCCTCAATATCTTATGAAGTAAATCAAAAATAAAATTTTAACATTCAATCATACTATTTTCATTGCTTATGTATATTTAGAATCTACAATTTATAAAGTGAATTTGAAACCTTTTATAAAGCATGAATTTCACCCCATAACCATTCAAATAATTCATTTAATATTTCCTAAGGTTTATATGAGGCAAAATGTCTTAGTTACTGGCCTATTCCATTGGCAATATCTCTGTCAGAGATTATTTGTAGAATGAAGCATTTTGGGGGTGGAGCTTGCTTTCAGTTACAGAAAAATAAGATCCTAAGAGAAGGCACAAGAATCAGAGACTCATTCATTTATGTATTCCCGTGTGTGTGTGTGTGTGTGTGTGTGAGAGAGAGAGAGTGAGTGTGTGTGTGTGTGTGTGTAAATTACTGCAATTATATATCCAGAGAAGATGTGTTGTAGACCCATGTCAACCCTGTACATGCTGCTTTAGTCTCTGTGAGTTAAGATAATCTTTGCTTCTTTGATTTAGAGAGCCCTGTGCTCCTGCTCTCCTTCATCAACTATGGCCCTTATATAATTTATGTCTTCCTTTTTTCACGGTTCAGCAAGCTTTGAGAGGAAAGATTTAATGAAGGTATACAATTTAGACCTATGTGTTTCAAGGTCTCACACTCTTCAAAATATTTTACTATAAGTTTCTGTGTTTGTTCACATCTGCTGCAAAAGACAAATTCCACAATGCTGGCTAAGCAAAGTGATGAACTGAATATAACAGAATACCACTAGGAGTCATTGAAAAGTTTTTGGCACCCCATAAGTCTCTGCACTGATGTAACAATACAAATCAAACCAAATCAGACCAAGTCAGAAAAATCTCAGCTTTAATGGGTACAGAGCAAAACAATTCTGGGTGATCCTGGAAAAGCAAGGGGAGAGTCACTTGGAAAATATAGCTATAGAACCTTAAGTAGCATGTAGGTATGATCTTGAGCCACACCAGGGTATAGCTTACTTTTGGCAGGCTTCCTCAGGGGCCACGGTATGGAACCAGAAGGCAGCTCTATGGGAGAGGCCAGTGTTTGGAGGACTTTGAGGAGGTGAAGTCTGTTGAGAGAGCAGGTTGCCCAGAGTCTTTGAGTATCCACTAAGATGGGGTCAGCTGTCTCTGTGGTTTTTTAAATCATGATTTGGAACCCTCCTTGCTCTTATAATCCCTCCTGCATTTCTTTAACTGAACTCCAGGAGCTTAGCCAAGTGCTTGACTGTGGGCCTCTCCATCTGTTTTCATCAGTCATCGGATGTAGGTTCTAGGAGGGCAATCAGGGTAGCTACCAATCTGAGCACAGGGGAAGATTAGTTCAACCATCCTTTCCAGCATTGCTAGAAAACTTAGTTGGGAATATTTTTGTGGGTTCCTGGGGATTTTTCTAGCACTAGATATCTTTCTAACCTCATAATGGCTCACTCTGTCAAGATATCACTTCCATTGCTCCCACTCTACATTCCCTTTCCAACTCTACACACACACACACACACACACACACACACACACACACACACACACACACACACACACACACATACTGTTTGGTGATTTTATTTTAAGCATTCCATCAACCTCAGTTTTCAGTTCTCTTAGATTCAGTACACTCATTTGATCTTCCCATTTACAAAAACACACATTCATGCTGTTCATTTACTTACTGGAACATAATTATACTCCTTGTGGCCCGACCTTAAAGAAAATAAGTTTTTCCTCACCCACATTCCTGTTAGAGGTCATCAATGCACAAGTGAGGCACTACGTCATTGAGCTATGTTCTAACCTTGAGCAATTACATACAATGAAATGACATCATTTTTGCTTTTTTATTCTTTTTTAATTTGTTATTAAAAATAAAGACATATTTTTTACTATGTATCCACTTGTTCAGACTCCCTTCCCCCTCCAGCCCCTTCTAGTCACTTACTCTTCTCTCCCTTATTTTATCTCCTCCCAAGCAATGACAGGAGGTCACAGGTTCAAGGTAACTTAGTACAGCACACATTCCAGGAAGATCTGCTATCCTCCCCATCACATCAAGACTGGGTCAGGTGTCGCTCTAGAGGAAATGGGCTCAAGGTGCTGGTCAAAGTTATTTTAGATGCCAAGCTGTTCAAGCTGTTCAGTGGCTGTGGTTTGCAACTTGGACATGCTTAGCATTTTGTTTAAAGTCCACTAATGAGTGAGTATATCCCCTGCTTCTCTTTCTGGGTTTTTGATAGCTGGCTTCAGAAGATATTCTCCAAATCTATCCATTTGCCTGCAAATTTTAGGAAATATATATATATATATATATATATATATATATATATATATATATATATATTACTGCTGAGTAGTACTGCATTGTGTAGATGTACCACAAATTGTTAATCCATTCTTAAGTGGAGGGACATTTAAGTTGTTTCCAAGTTCTTGCTATTATAATTAATGCCACTATGAACATAGTTGAACATATGCCTTTGTACTGGGAATGTGCATCTTTAGAGTATAAACCAAGTAGTTGAATTGCTGAACATTTGGGGAGATTGATAGCCATTTTTCTGAGAAACCATTATACTTCATTCCAGAGTGGCTGAACAAGTTTATACCAACACCAACAAAGGAGGAGTGTTCCCCTTACTCCTCAGCCTCTCCAGCATAGGCTGTCATCTGTGTCTTTTATCTTAGCCAAACTGATGGGTGTAAGATGGTATCACAAAATTGGTTTGATTTGCATTTCTCAGATGGCTACAGAGGTTGAGCACTTTTTCAAGTGCCTTGCAGCCATTGGTAATTAATTCTTCTGCTGAGAATTCCCTTTTTAGTTCTGACCACCATTTTTTGATTGGGTTATTAAAAGCTTTGGGCTCTAGTTCCTTGAGTTCTCTATATATTTTAGAGATCATTCCTCTGTCACTTGTATGGTGGGTGAAAATCTATTTATATTCTGTAGGCTGTTTTTGTCCTATTGACTGTATCTTCGACTTTATAGAAGCTTCTCAGTTTTATGAGTTCCCATATGGGACCAAGAACTTAGAAACAGGGCAAATTTTGGACAGGGCAAATTCAGAAATGAGGGGATTCCAACCTCTGATCCACCTGTCCAGAGAATTCCTCTCTGGGATCAGGGTCACACCCTAGGGTCTGAACTCAGACTCTTGCTAGCAGACAGTCCCTAGGCTTTAGCTGAGAGGGGCCTCCTCCAGCGACCCCTAAAGAAGGGACCTCAAACAGTTCAACCTGCCTCCAGGGCTAACTGTGTCATCAGATAAAAACTGAGGACTTTGAAACTCAGTCCCCTGTCTAGAGCAGAGTCAGAGATGGAACAGACCTCTTGCTCTGAACAGACGGAAGACACACAAGCCCATTTTTCACAAGTAAATAGGAGTTAACTTACTGTGAACCACAAAAGCCATGGGCAGATGCCTTTGTTAGAATACATATAACAATATAAGGAACAACAAGGCAACAGAAGAAGAAACTGGTGGTTCTACAACTACAAGACATGAACAGAGCAATGAAGAGGAAACAGAAGAAAACAACACCAAAAACACCTTTATGAAGATTATTGAAGCCTTCAAAGAGAATATAAAAATTTCCTTAAAGAAATAGAAGCAAATACAAAAAAAAATTGGAAGATATGAACAAATCATTGAAAGAAAACCAAGAAAAGGAAAACCAAAGAATGAAACACTCCAGAAACTAAAACTGAAATAGAAGCAATAAAAAAGGCACAAAATGATACAAATTGGAAATTGAAATATCTGAAGAAAAGAGCTGGAACTATAGATACATGAATAATCAACAGAATCTAAGAGATGGAAGAGAGAATCTTTGGAGTGGATGACTCAGTAGCAGAAATAGATACATCAAAGAAAACACTAAAACCAAAATAGTCATAACAAAAAACATTCAGAAAATGTGGGGCACCATGAAAAGCCCTAACCTGAGAATAACAGGAACAGAAGAACACAAAGAATACCAGCTCAAAGACACACATAATGTATTCAATAAAATCATAGAAGGAAACTTTTCCAACTTAAAGAAGAAAATGCCTATAAAGATACAAGAAGCTTATAGAACACTAAGCAGATTTGACCCCCCTTCAAACATTCACATACCACATACTAATTAAGCCACAACACATACAGAAAAAGAAAAAAAAAAGAGCTGCAAAAGAAAAGGGCCAACTTACCTATAAAGGCAGGCCCATCAGAATAACACCTGATTATTCAATGTGGACAATGAAAGCAAGAAGGTCTTGGTTACAAGTTATACACTCACTAAAAGAGTCTGGATGACAACCTAGACTACTATACCCAGCAAAACTATGAATCACCATAGATTGAGTAAACAAGGTATTTCATGTCAAAGTCAGGCTTAAACAATACCTATCCATAAATTCGGCCCTTGAGAAAACATTGAGGGAAAAAGCCAACATAAGGATTGCAGATACACCCATAAAACCACAAACAATCAATAATCCCACAGAAGAAATTCCCAGAGAAGAAAATGCATACAAGCTACCACCAAAAGTAACAGGAAATATCAGTCAGTGGTCACTAATATCCCTTAATAGCAATGAACTCAATTCACCTATAAAAAGACACACACTAACACAATGAGTACTAAAACAGAAGCTATCCTTCTGCTGCATACAAGAAACATACTTCAACTTAAGGCCAGTCACAGGCTCAGAGTAAAGGGTTGGGAAAAGACTTTCACATCAAATGGCCCTAAGAGACATCATTTTTTTTCTATAGTCCACTAATGAGCAAATACATCCTTGCTTCTTTTTCTGAGTTTGTGATACCTCACTCAGGAGGAAATTCTCCAAATCCATCCATTTGACTGAAAAATTTAGGATGTAATTGTTTCTTACTGTTGAGTAGTACTCCATTGTGTAGATCTACTACAGTTCATTAATTCATTCTTCAGTTAAAGGGCATCTAGATTGTTTCCAGGTTCTTGCTATTACAAATAATGCTGCTATGAACATAGTTAAGCTAATGCTTTAAGGGTAGGGTGTGAATGTGCATCTTTAGAGTATATGCCTAAAAGTGGTATTGCTGGATCCTTGGGGAGATTGTTTCCTAGTTTTCTGAAAAACTGCCATACTGCATTCCAAAGTGTCTGAAGAAGTGTTCCCATTGTTCTGCATCCTCTCCAGCTTAGACTGTCATTTGTGTTTTTAATCTTAGCCCTTCTGACACATTTCATGTGGTATCTCAAAGTTATTTGGATTTACATTTCTCTGATGGCTAAAGATGTTGAGACCTCTTTCATGTGCCTTTCAGCCATTTGTAATTCTCCTGCTGAGAATTCCCTTTTTAGTTCTGAACACCATTTTTTAATTGGGTTATTAAGGATTTTGGGCTCTAGTTTTTTGAGTTCTTTATATATTTTAGTAATCAATTCTTTGTCACTTGTAGGGTTGGTGAAAATCTTTTCCCATTCCGTAGACTGTCGTTTTGTCTTATTTACTGTGTACTTGGCCTTACAGAAGCTTCTTGGTTTCTGGTGGTCCCACTTATTGATTGTTGTTCTTAGATTTTGTGCTACTGGTGTTATATTTAGAAAGTGGTCACCTGTGTCAATGCATTGGAGGGTATTTCCCATTTTCTTTTCTATCAATTTCAGTGTAGCTGGGTTTAAGTTAAGGTCTTTGATTCACTTGGATTTGAGATTAATTGAAGGTGATAGTTTTTGATCAATTTGCAATTTTCCTCACACTACCATCCATTTATGTCAACACCATTTGTTGCAGATACTATCTTTCTTTCATTGAATATTTTTGGCCTCTTTGTAAAAAATTAGGTGTTCATAGATGTGTGGGTGAATATCAGGGTTTTCACATTTATTCCATTGATCCACAGATCCACAAGTCTGTTTTTTTTTTTTTTTTTTTTTTTTTTTTTTTTTTTTTTTTTTTTTTTTTTTTTTTTTTTTTTTTTTTTTTTTTTTTTTTTTTTTTTTTTTTTTTTTTTTTTTTTTTTTTTTTTTTTTTTTTTTTTTTTTTTTTTTTTTTTTTTTTTTTTTTTTTTTTTTTTTTTTTTTTTTTTTTTTTTTTTTTTTTT
>PVIH01011322.1:0-27465 GCA_004025045.1 Sigmodon hispidus | reverse complement strand
GTGCTAAGCTGTTTTTTTATTACTGTAGCTCTATAGTATAATTTGAAGTCAGGGGTGGTAATACCTCCTGAAGTGCTTTTGTTGAGCAAAATTGTTTTGTCGGTCATGGCTTTCCTATTATTTCAAATGAAATTGAGCATTGTTCTTTCAAGGTCTGTAAAAAAATGTGTTGGGTTTTTTATGAGAATTGCATTGAATGTGCAGATTGCTTTTGGTAAGATTGCCATTTTCACTATGTTGATCCTAACTGTCCAGGAACATAGGAGAGCTTTCCATTTTCTGATATCCCCTTCAATTTCTTTCTTCAGAGATTTAAAATTTTTGTCAAACAGATCTGATATTTCTTTGATTATAGTTACATTGAGATATTTAATGCTATTTGCAAGTTCTTAACTATTTCCCTGTTCTTGAGGCAATCCATACATGTTCCTATAAGAGTCCACTTCTTTCTTAACTTCTTTATGGAGTTGTGAAGTGTTGCCTGGTTATTTTTTGCTTTGTGTCTATGAGTGAGTACATACCCTCTTTGTCTTTCTGGGTCTGTGTTACATCACTCAGGACCATATATTTTTTTTTTTTTTCATTTTCTTTTTCCTATTTAAAGGCAGGAAAGTCTCTTGATCAAATTTTGTGTCTGGGTTTATACTTACAGTACCATCCTGTATAAAAAATAATACTAGATTGTGGAAGTCAAGTTTCTACATAGCCACAAATTCACTCTCTCTATGTTCAATGAATGAGTTATATGGATTTTCCCTTCAGCAATGTAATCATGCTATGAAATCAGGAAGCCACCACTGGTTTGGCAACACCCTGGCTTATTTGGGTATTTTTCTTTGTATACTTTAGTCCAATAGCTCAATTGAGAAACAAACAAACAGTCCCAGCATGCAGCTTTGTTTAATGAAAACAGACTCTGTCTCTCTTGTTATTTCAAGACTACATTAGGATCACCTTTATATATATTTAGAAAGTTTATACTGCAGTAATTATCTACATTGTCCCTCAAAGATGTCTAGCCAACGAATCCCTCCCTCCCATCCCATTCTCTACATGATCCTGCCTCTTCCCTCACACTTACCCCTGCCCACTCAGAAAATTCATTTTTTTTCCTGTCCCAGAGATATCTTCATAAATTGTAGGTTTATGTAGATATCTCTGGGTCTATGAATTATACCTAAGTTATCATTTATTTATGTATTAATATCTACATATAAGCAAAGAATACCATATTTCTCTTTCTGTGCCTGGGTTACCTCACTTAGGATGGTTGTTCTCTAGTTCTACTCATTAGCCTGAAAATTTTATGAAACATTTTAAACAGCTTAGTAATGCTTTATTGAGTAAATTTACTACATTCTTCTGTTGAGAGAAAACAATGTTTCTTCCAATTTCTGACTACTATGGATAGAGTGGATATACATGTCAGAGAAAATATCATTGTGCTGAATGAAGCAACCTTTGATATATTCTTTAGAGTGGTTCAAATGGTTCGTGATTGAGGCAGATGGACTACCAACTTTCTTTAAAATTGCCATACATATACCCACAGTGGCCATAAAAGTTTTCACTTCAACCAGCAATGCATTAGGGCTTCCCTTATTCATAAAGTAAAATATATCTTTGAGTAAGTAAAATTCATAGTTATAACATAATACTTCTCTCTCTCTCTCTCTCTCTATATATATATATATATATATATATATATATATATATATATAAAACTTGTTCTTGTGGAATTCACTAATACTTTGATCTCTTGCTATGAGCTCTTTCCTATCCATGACATTAAAACTTATCAGCTTTGCATCATGTTAGACTTGGTTACACACACACACATATTCACACACATAAACACACGTATATGTGTGTTTGTAAACCTAGCTTTAATTTATAGAAAAATTTAGAATATTTCTTAGTCATTTTCTTAATAATAATTGTTCGGAATTTACACAATAAACTGTCCTTTTCAAGTTTCATCACATTTAAATCTAAATATTTTTTTATGAACTACACAATTTCAACATTAGCTCTTCGGTTTTTCTACTGGTCATGTGTATTTGCATTTCTGTATGTATGGTATACATGTTTCTGCATTGTGTATGGCAGTGAAAGCATAAATTTTCAACATTTTTCAATCTGTGTTCTGTCTATTTTATCATATATAACTTACTATTAAATTGAGACATTTTTATTTGATTAATTTATAGTGTTATTTTTATTTATATAATTCACTTGCCTTTGTGCCATATATTTGAATAATTAAGTGCATTATTTCAAAAAGATGCTATTGTTCTTCCTTATAAAATAACAACAGTTAATAAAAAATGCCATGAATTTGAGAGAATCAGAATAGGATATACTAGAAAGAAGAGAAGGGAAGAGGTTAAAAAATTAATGAATAATCTCAAAAGATAATTATTTACCACATTCCTTTTTCTCAGTACTTATATTCCTCATACTGGAATGCACAGATATCCATTGTTTTTCTGTTCAGAACATTGCTGAAATAATAGCAAACCTTACCAAGGTTAAGACAAATCACACACAAAGAACCCATTTTTTTTTTTCTAGAGTAGCTCATATCTTCAAAGCAACAATGTTCTGGTTTCCCATCTTGGTCATTCAGCAGAGCTAGTTCATAATGTTTAATCTCGAAGACACTCCATAAACACACTCTTCTCTTTTGTGTTCTGTGATTCAGTGCCATAGCCCTCTCTTCTGACTTAGGACACAAATAAAGCATAACAAGTCTTTTGTTGTACCTTTGTCCAATACATATTTTTATTATATTTAAAATTTTCCATAAAAGAGTTGTTTTATTAAGAATCAAGTATTATTGTTCACTATTGTTTTATTGTGCTTAGTCTAACTATTTACATTAACAATCATGTAAATCTTATTTATTCATGCATAAGAAGTTTGCTGGTTCTTTAGCAATGATCTAGAAATTTTACTTGAAGAATTATGCTAGAAAAAAAAGAGGAGTTTTGTTTAGTTAAAAGTTAAAATATTTAAAGTCATTCAATATGTACTCCTTAAACATTTTACATGTCATTAGCTAATTACTTTTCATTTATAATGTTTAACTAATCCAAGTTATAATATAAATATTTGTGAGGCTTCCATTGTAGACAGGGTCAATTTTCTACATCCACTATTCAATAACACATGTTATGTGTAAAACTGAAAAATAAACAAATTATTATTGGTCTATTTTAGAAGCACATTACCAAACTGATGTAATTTAATTTAGAAAGAGACTTTCAAGATTGTAGATCATTGTTAAACATTGACTACATCTTGCTTTTCACTTACATCATTATATTTCACTTGAGTAAATTCTAAGACAGCTTAAAATTAAAGTTGGTTATTATATTCACTGATGATAAATGCTTATTTTGTATGGCATGTTTTCATTTCCTTAAATTAAAATAGTGAAATCTAAAATCAGAGCCTTTGATCTGTTGAAATTGCCGTAAAGTGTGCACAGTGATTTATTTCACTGCAAGGCTTTATATTTTATAGGTACTCTACTCTGGAATTTAGAGCACTTCAATAATTTTAAATTACTCTCCACTATACAAAGCAATTTAAATTTATTGAAAATGAAATCTGGAAGAGTTCAAATGCTGGGCAAAGTTGTACATATTCCTTGAAAATTACAAAGAGCACTTAAATGCTTTTTATAAGCACTTTACTTAAAGGTGATTCAGGCTTTTGTGTGGAATGATGTAGAAACATTAGAAGGCACTGGATTCACTCCAAACTCAATTTTATTTCATAAAATTGCATTTAACCATTTAATACTGCCATTAAAGACATTACAACAGGTGTTTAAATATAAATAATATACATATATTTGTTCAACCTAATAATAATTCTTTTCAACTGCATATATGCATTTCTATGAATCAACTTTTAATTCTCATAATTTAAGGCAAGAAAAACTTCAGTAGTGTTATAAGCCAATAAAAACAGTGGGACCAAACCTTGTTATATTATATAGTATGCAATATAGATAAGCTATGATATAATCATCTATTTATCAAATAATAATGTACAATATAACTTAAAAAGTCAATCTCAGTACAACAATCTTTTGTAAATATACCTGTGACTTTATAAGCATGATTATAAAATTAAAACCTTAAAGATTCAAATATAAAGTATTTATTTTAGAGATGGACACAATCTTAGAGAGTTGGTTATAAAAAAAATATGAGAATTAACCTTATGTTAAAATTTTGTATTTTACTAGTTGGCTTTTTCTCTTTCTGATGTAGAATTTCATACATAAAATATCATGTTGAGAAAAAGCTCAACCATTTTTCTGTCCATATACTACTCCATACAAATGGACATAGCTATTCACAATCCCTTTTGATGTTTAAAGAATAAGGAATTTTCTTGCTTCACCTCAGTGAAGAAGTAGGCCTTTAAGGCCCTTGTCAGCCTATCCAGGGTGATAAATAAGCTGGCTTGCAGTACTTCATGCATGCATTTTAATGATTAGAAAAGACTATAATTCTTCGTAGCCTTTCCCAAGTTCCACAGGAGTCAAGTCATGAGCCTGAACATCCATTATTGAGTAAGCATCTTTATAAATGAGCCTAAAGCTGTTGTTCACAGTATTTGCCTATTGTGACATTTATTCTAATCGAATTGTAAATGAAGCAGTCAGAAGATAAACAAACCTTAAGCCTTTCTCATGATCTAAAGGCAGGTGAAATCCTTAAACATACCTTGCTTGAGTGCGAATGGTACTAAAATGACACTAAGATCTATCCATTCATGGTGATTTCATGAAAAGATCTTCAGTTTACAAAGCCTGTCTCAGAATACTCTATAGCACACTTGAAACAAACTTAGAGTTTGTATATTTACATTACATTTGTATATTTACAAATGTTCAGTAAAAAGAGTATGACTGTGATCAGGGTCAAAGATGAGAAGTCATCAAGAACCTACATCAAACAGTGAATAGAGGTGGAGGCAGAGATACATGGCTGAGCAACGGGCTGAACTCCTGACCCAGGATGGGGGTGCTGTATGAACACAGAGATAGGAATTACAAGGAAAATTCCCACAACGATGGCTGGCTGGAACTCCAAGGAGCTCACTCAATCAAGAACAGCCACTGGGGAACCATCAGGAAAAGGAACTAGGACCTCCAAAGGTAGGCAACTACCTATTGAAATGGGCAGTATGTGGAGAGTCAAGGGAAGGGATGAGACTGTGTTTCTGTGCCTGGGCTAGCCCATTCCCTTAAGAGGAACACCTAACACAGTCTTGATATTGGGATGAAGAAATCAAAGTTGCCTGGAGTGGATGTGCCTGCCACTCTAAACTCACCTATATTCTGACTTTCTTGTAATTTTCAGGGAGTGGTTGGGGGACTTGGGAGGGGGAGGCAGAAGACTGAATGGGAGGGATTAGGAGGAGGAAAAGGAGGAAGAGCAAGAAGATACATGGATAAAAATGGGTTTATTTTATAAATAATAAAAAAAGAAAAGAAAAGTTATATTGAGAAAACTTGCAAATTTTCATATTCCTTTCCTATTTTTTATTATTATGGACAAAGAAGTCACACTTTCTATCCTTGTATATACGTATTCAAGGTCCTTTCCCCATCCCACTACATCAGGTCATTCTCTCTTCTCCACAACTCCCCATCCCCTCCCTGGGCAGGCAACAGGCAGTCTCAAAGTCCCACTGTCCCAATATTGCTTAGTTCAGCCTCCACTCCTGGCAGATCCAGTTTTCTCTCCCAACCTCAAGAGTGAGTCAGGTATTCCTCTATGGGGGAGTGGGATCCAAGGAGTCAGTCCAAGGTTTTTCTGATCCCAAGGTGTTCAGTGGTTGTGGCCTGCAGCTTGGGCATGCTTTGCTTTCTTCTTGTTTGTTTGTTTGTTTGTTTGTTTGTTTAGAGTCCACTAATGAGTGAGTACATCCCCTGATTATCTTTCTGGGTTTGAGATATCTAGCTCAGGAGGATATTCTCCAAATCCATCCATTTGCAGGCAAATTTTAGGATATCATTTTTTACTTACTGCTGAGTAGTACTCCATTGTGTAGACGTACCACCAAGCAGACTCAGACTCCTTTCCTCTAAGTTGGTGGAGATTCTGTTTCTGGAACAAATAAAAATTGTAGTGTTGTCAAAAGAAATTACATTTAAAGAAAAGGATTTTCCTATTCTATTTGCTGCCTCTCCCTGCCTCCTCATCACTTCTTAAGCTTTACTTAAGGGAATCCACTCTTCTTATGATGATAAACTTCACTATGGAAATATGAGAGTATGCACACCCACAAAAAAAGCTCTGACACAGAGATAAATTTTCTGCCTATTGGGACTTTAAACTGTTATTGTTTCTTGTCTGAAAGATCCTTATATAACGATTTGGAGCCATAGCTCTCAGTTCTTCCTAATAGTAAGATACTAGCTTAAATACCCTAACCCCTTTGTGCCATCAACTTCTGTCTCAGGCATTTGATAGAGTAGTAATTAGTAAAGACAGTTATTTTATTAAGAGTAGCTTTAGTAATAAACCACAAGTTACAAACTTTAACTGATAATGTAGCATGGAAGTGGCTGTGTTGTATACATTACAATTGTTCATTATTTTGATTCATAGTGGAAGTTCTTAACATTTTCCCTATTAATCTTACATAGCTCTAATTAATACATGGGTGTACTTACATAATTAATATATGCTAAAACTTAAAAATTAAAATTCGCATCATAATGTGTTAACATTACAAAGAACCACAAAGTACACTGGTTGTTTCTAGGTTCTTGGGATCTCATGTAAAGTATTAAAAATGCACATGCAGATTGTAAGGTAGCAGAGTGACTTTTTTCAAATAAAATGATAATACAGATCGTAATATGATTACACAAGTACTACAGGCTACCATTTAGGGCTTATCTGGATGGTATCTAGGAGGATGACAAACTGGTTACTAAGTAGCAAAGAGTGAATAACCCTGACAGATAACCTTGAATTATAAAACCTGCTACTGAGCATGATCCTCCCTTTGGCATATCTAACCTAAACTATTGGAGGTTGGTTTTCCTTTGTGGTTGTTGTTATTGATCTCTAAATGTTCACTAAGCAGTTATAGTTTATTAGGCATGTACTCAACATTGTTTCATGGCAAACTGTTCCAATTTCTTTTTTACACAGATACATTCTAGAATATATTTGAATAAACAGTGATCATGAAAGGAGAGTACATATGCTAGGAATGTATAATTTATTCTATTGTTTAACTGAATTACATGTAAGTGGGAGTCATAAGGTACTAAAAACATTAAAGTAGAGAAGTATGTTATTGCCCAAGCAAAGTAGTGCACCAGTGTGCAAAACTATCGCTCTCTATCTCATAAAAACTAAGAATGATTTTATTGATGGAAATGATGCCTTATTTAAAACAAGAACTATAGAACGAACCAAGCAGGACTTTTAAGGGCTCACTAAGACTGAGGAAACAATCATGAAGCCTATATGGGTTTGAGCTAGATCCTTGCATATATTTCATGGCTGTGTAGCTTGGTGCTTTTGTGAGAATCCTAATGGGGGAGTGTGTGTGTGTGTGTGTGTGTGTGTATGTGTGTAAGGGGTTATATTTGGCTCTTTTGCCTGTACTTAGGACACTAGCCTCATACTTGTTTGCCTTGACCAACATTGAAATAAGAATTTATGTCTAGTTTTATTGAAAATAGTTAATTTTAGTAAATATCCCTGGAAGGCCTAGTCTATTTTGAACAGAAATGGAGGAGTTGATCTAGGGAAGAATGGTGGTATAGGGAAAAAACTGTGAGGCGTAAAGAAAGATGAAACAGTAAGCAGGATGCAATACAAAAAAAGAAGAGTAAGTAACTGTAAAAATAATTAGTTGTAAAATAAAATATCTGTGGATTTTAGAGAAAAAGGAAATTACTGATGTTTGATCTTAGTGATTAGAAGAATGAGCATGATGGTCATTGAAAACATAGCTTAAAATTATAGAATTTTGGTTTCTAATATATGGGCCATAATAACTTTGGGAGTCTCATTATAAGATATCCTGAATTTCAGATATTTACATTAATATTTATATCAGTAAAAAATTGTTTTTAAGTAACAATAACACAATTTTAAGGTTGGAGGGGATCACAGCATGAGTAACTGTTTTAAAGGGTCTTGAACTTAGCTAGAATGGTTGAGAACCACTGAAAAAGACAATTTATCATTTAAGATTCTTTTATTTGCTAAATTTTGGCTGTGTTTAACTAAATTTATTGTGTTTCTCTTACATTCATGTGACTTAAACTTGTTTTATTCCATCAACATAAACAATTTCTCAATTAAAATTGCAGTTACAGCTGAGTATCAAAGTTGGTGAATAGGATATCATAGAATATATATAAGTGGGTAGAAAACAAAAATACTTTGAGTAAAAAATTACACATAGGTTTATCTAGTTTCTTTTTTTAATTTTTGTCTTTTTTTCTCATTTTTTATTATGAATAAAGTCTCATTTTTTATTCATGTATCCCCTTGTTCAAATGCCCTTTCCCTCCCACCCCTACAAGTAACTCTTCTCCCCATCTCCTTATCTCCTCCCTGGCAAGAACAGGAGGTCCCAAGATCCCAAGGTAGCTTAGTTCAGCATCCACTCCAGGCAAACCCACTTTCGTTACTCCCACATCAAGACTGGCTCAAGTGTTCCTCTGGAGGGAATGGACTCCAATGTGCCAGTTCAACGTGTTTCAGATCCCAAGCTGCTCAGGGTTTGTGGTTTGCAGCTTGGATATACTTTGCTTTTTGATTAAAGTCCACAAATGAGTGAATATACCCCCTGCTTATCTTCCTGGGATTGTGAAATCTCACTTACGAGGATATTCTCCATATCCATCCATTTGCCTGCAAATTATAGAATGTCATTTTTTCTTACTGCAGAGTACTATTCTGTAGGGTGCAGTTGGCCCTTGTGCAACTTGTTGGAACATTACATCATGTTCCCCAGATGCTAATTAGGTGCTGAGTAGTGACCTATCATATGTGATCCCTGATTATGCTAATTTGGCACTCCTTACCACCTATCACCAGCTATATGCTAATGAGGCATTACTTTGGACCTATCACCAACCATATGCTAATGAGGCATTACGTTGGGCACCAATCATATAGCTACATGCGGCCCAGCTTCCCTATATAAGCAGGCTGCATTTCAGGCACGGGGCCTTTCTTCCACCATTCTACCTCAACTGAGCTGTACTCCAATAAAGTGTGATCCGAGAAGAATCGTGCATGTGGTGACTCGTCATTCTGCAAGCCAGAAAGCGGCTTGCCACACTATTCCATTGTGTAGATGTCCCTCATCTTGTTAATCCATTCCTCAGTTGAGGGACAACTAGGTTGTTTCGAGGTTCTTCTTTTCTCCACTTTCTTTTTTTTTTATTATGAATAAAGTCATATTTTCTATCCGTGTATATCCTTATCCAAGGTTTCTTCCCCCTCCCACACCCTCCAGTCACTCTCTCTTCTCCCAGTCTCCCCATCTCCTCCCCAGCATGGACAGGAGGTCCCAATGTCCCAATATTGCTTAGTTCAGCATCCACTTCTGGCAGATCTAGTTTCTTCCCGCAAACATCAAGACTGAGTCTGGTGTTCCTCTAGAGGAAGTGGTATAAGGTGCCACTCCCAGGTGTTTCAGATCCAAAGCTGTTCAGGGGTTGTGGTTTGCAGCTTGGACGTGCTTAGCTTTTTGCTTTTTTTGTTTAGAGTACACCAATGAGTGAGTACATCCCCTGCTTATCTTTATGGGTTTGAGACACTTCTCTCAGCAGGATATTCTCCAATTGCCTGCAAATATTGAGATATTATTTTTTCTTACTACTGAGTAGTACTCCATTGTGTAGATGTACCACAGTTTGTTAATCCATTCTTTAGTTGAGGAGCATCTAGGTTGCTTTCAGGTTCTTGCTACTATGACTAATGCTGCTATGAACATAGTTGAGCTAGTGGGTTTGGAGTGCACTTGTGCGTCTTTAGGGTATACACCCAGAAGTGGTATTGCTGGATCCTTGAGGAGATTGATTCCCAGTTTTCTGAGACTCTGCCATACTGTATTCCAGAGTGACTAAACAAGCTTACACTCCCACCAACAATGAAGGAGTGTTCCTCTTGCTCTACAACCTTTCCAGCATAGGCTGTCATCTGTGACTATTATCTTAGCCATTCTGAGATGTGTCAGGTGGTGTCAGGTGGTTAATCCAGTTTCAATACTATATTATGGAAAAATAAGTTATTCCAAATTACTTACTAACTAGAGAAAGTTTAAGGAAAAGTTTTAGTAAACTTTTTAATATATGTAAATCAAAGTATTAAAATAAATAAGGAACAAGTTTAATATCCCCACTGTCAATTTCTCAAAGTAATTTGTTTGGATCTGTGACTTGAGAAGGCACAGTTCTAGGTGTGTATGGTGCTTGGGAGTTGTGATGTCTTAAAATGTTTCAGAGCCAGCATATAAAGTCCTAAATAGATACTCTAGAATATCTTTGGGAGTTATAGTTACAAATTCATATATACATAACTACTTTTTTCTCATAATCAAAAACAGGCATATATTAATAAACAAGATAGTGCACAATTAACAAATGCAGTTTTGGGTAGATCATTCAAAAGGAAAAAAGACACCTATACACATAGTATTAAAAATTATTTGTTCAAAAGCTATAGGGTAATCTAATTATTTTTTGGATTTCCTCATCGTTAATTGCTATCCCCCCTTTTTTATTTAATTAATTTAAAGATACTGTTTCTGTCATTTAGTTTGGATAATTGTTTGTCTGTCTTGATATTTATAAAAAACTTTATTTTATTGACTATATTGTTGTTTTCTCACTTTGTATTTTATTGATTTCAACCCTCAGTTTGATTTTTTTTTTCCTGCCATCTACTATTCTTGGAAGGCTTTGCTTCTTTTGTTTTGAGGTTTCAATTGCTCTGCAACATGATTAGAGTGATATTTTTTTTCAATTTTCTTATGTACATACTCAGAATTATAAACTTTCTTCTTTCACAACTTTCATTGTGTCCCATGAGTTTGAGAATGTTGTATATTTATTTTTATTTAATTCTAGAAAGTCTAATCCATATTTTTGAATTTACCTAATAGTCATTTAGTATAAAGTTGTTCAGGTTCTGTGACTCAGTAGGCTCTCTATTGTTTATGTTGTGAAGTTCAGCCTTTATCTGTTGTGGTCTATTAGGATATAGGGTGTTACTTCCATTTTGTTTTATCTGTTGAATTTTGCTTTGTACCTGAGTATGTTGTTATTTGGGGGTATAGTTCCTTGATGTTTGGGTTAAATTTCTGTAGATATCTGTTAGGTAATTTTTGTTATAAAGTCTGTTAGCTCCTGTATATTTCTGTTTAGTTTTGGTTTGGATGACTTCTCTATTCATAAGAATAGGATATTAAAGTTTCCCACTTTCAATGTAAGAGAATCAGTGTGTTGTGTAAGCTTTAGTAATGTTCTTTTAAAAAGATGGATGCCTTGCATGTGGGACATGTATGTTAAGACCTAAAATATCTTTGTTATTCTTTTTTTTTAATGATTATGAAGTGTCCTTCCATATCCTTTGATTCATTTTGGTTTAAACACTATTTTGTTAGAAATTAGAATGAATAAACCAGCTTGTTTCTAAGTTGATCTGGTTGAAAAAAAAAATGACTTTTTCTAGCAGTTTATTCTGAGGTAATGTCTATCTTTCAGTTAAAGTGGTTTTTTTTTTTTACATTAAACAGAAAGATGGATATTGTGTTTGCCTCTGGCAGGGTTTGAAAAACACCTCTACCTCAAAACTGATATTGTTAGAAGTTATGGTTTTGCTGTAGTAGGTATGGCATTCCTGAAGAAAATTTGTCACTGTGGGGAGGGATTTGAGGTGTTCTATACTCAAGCTAAAATCAATATATCACAGAGTTGCTTCCTGTTTGTTATCTGCAAATCAAGATATAGAACTCTCAATTCATTCTCCAGTACCATATGCACCTACATACAACCATGATCAACCATGATGATAAAGAACTAATTTTTTTTAAAGTGTAAATAGCCTCTCAAAGCAATCCCACTAAAATCAGGAATTAGACAAGGATGTCCTCTCTCCCCTTATCTATTCAATATAGTTCTTGAAGCTTTAGCTAAAGCAATAAGGGAATGAAAAGAGATAAAGGGATACAAATTGGAAAAGAAGAAGTGAAACTATCTCTATTTGCAGATGATATGATTGTATACATAAGTGATCCACAAAATTCTTCCAAGGAACTGCTACAGCTGATAAACACCTTCAGCAATGTAGCAGGATACAAGATAAACTCAAAGAAATCAGAAGCCCTTCTATACACTAAAGATAGAAGAGCTGAAAAAGAAATAAGGGAAATATTACCCTTCATATTAGCTGCAAATAGTATTAAGTACATTGGAGCAACTATAACCAAATAAGTAACAGACCTATTTGACAAAAATTTTGAATCACTGAAGAAAGAAATTGAAGAGGATATCAGAAAATGGAAAGCTATCCCATGTTCCTGGATAGGAAGGTACAACATAGTAAAAATGGCAATTCTACCAAAGGCAATCTACAGATTCAATGCACTGCCTATCAAAATCCCAACACAATATTTTTTAGACCTTGAAAGAACAGTACTCAATTTCATTTGGAATAACAGGAAAGCCAGGATTGCCAAAACAATTATACTCAACAAAAGAACCTCAGGAGGTATCACCATCCCTGACTTCAAGTTATACTATAAAACTACAGTAATAAAAACAGCCTGGTACTAGCATAAAAACAGACTTGTGGATCAATGGAATAGAATTGAGGATCCAGACATTAACCCAAAAACCTATGAACACCTGATCTTTGAAAAAAGAGGCGCAAAACATTCAGTGGAAAAAAAGATAGTATATTTAACAAATAGTGTTGGCATAGCTGGATGGAAGTGTAGAGAAAAATGCAAATAGATCTGAGCCTGTCACCCTGCACAAAATTCAAATCCAAGTGGATCAAAAACCTCAACATAAACCCAGCCACTTTGAACTTGATAGAAAAGAAAGTGGGAAATACACTTCTACAAATTGACACAGGCGACCACTTCCTAAATATAACACCAGTGGCACAGACACTAAGACCAACAATCAATAAGTGGGATCTCCTGAAGCTAAGAAGCTTCTGTAAAGCCAAGGACACTGTCAATAGGACAAAACGACAGCCTACAGAATGGGAAAAGATTTTTCACCAACCCTACAAGTGATAGAGGACTGATCTCTAAGATATATAAAGAGCTCAAGAATCTAGAGCCCAAAATCTTGAATAACCCAATCAAAAAACGGGGTTCAGATCTAAAAAGGGAATTCTCAGCAGAAGAATTATGAGTGGCTGAAAGGCACCTGAAAAAGTGCTCATCATCTTTAGCCATCAGAGAAATGCAAATCAAAACATCCTTGAGATGCCACCTAACACCTGTTAGATTGGCTAAGATAAAAGGCACATATGACAGCCTATGTAGGAGAGGATGTGGGTCAAGGGGAACACTCCTCCATTGTTGGTGGGAAAGTAAGCTTTTTCAGCCACTTTGGAATACAATATGGCGGTTTCTCAGAAAATTGAGAATCAATCTCCCCAAGGACCGAGAAATACCACTTCTGGGTGTATACCCTAAAGATACACAGTCACACTCCAAAGGTATTAGCTCAACTATGTTCATAGCAGCATTTTTTGTAATAGCAAGAACCTGGAAACAACCTAGATGTCCCTCAACTGAAGTATGGATTAACAAACTGTGGTACATCTACACAATGGAATACTACTCAGCAGTAAGAAAATATGATATCCTAAAATTCGCAGGCAAATGGATGGATTTGGAGAATATCCTCCTGAGCGAGGTATCACAATCTCAGAAAGATAAGCAGGGGATGTACTCACTCATTAGTGGTCTCTAAACAAACTAACAAGAAAAAAGCCAAGCATGCCCAAGCTTCAAACCACAACCACTAAACAGCTTGGGATCAGAAACACCCTGGACTCACCCTTTGGATCCCACTACACCTATAGGAACACCTGACTCACTCTTGAGGGAGGGGGGACAAAACTGGATTTGCCCGGATGGTAGACTGAACTAAACTTTATTGGATCAGTGGGACTATGGACTGTCTGCAGCCTGCCCAGGGAGGGGATGGGGAGTTGTGGAGAAAGAAAGGGTGACCTGATGTGTTGGGAGGGGGAAGCGACCTTGAATGGGGATATACACGGATAGGAAAAAAAAATCCATAGGGAAAGCTGAACACAAAGTAATTTTATGTGTAGCAAATTATTTGCATTATTGCCCTCGATAAGTAATACTTATAGTTTTTATTTTCTTTATAGTTATTGTGAACTTATCAGCATTTTAAATTTAATTTACTGTTTTTCTTGATACATACAAAATATAAATTTAAAAAAAAAGAAAAATAAAGGAAGGTACTTTATTCCTAACCAAAAAAAAAATAAATAAATAAAGTGTAAATAACTTCAATTATTTTTTTCTTTAAAAGAGTTTCTGTGGTCATGTACTCTTTTCACAGCAATAGAAATCATAACTAAGGCAACATTCATTCTGTTATATCTTTTTTTTAGAAAATTGACTTCAATGATATTGAGTCATATTAGCAACCAATATTTGTTAATTTCTGTTTTGTTGTTGCTGTTGATGAGTGTGTGTGTGTGTGTGTGTGTGTGTGGGTGGGTGGGTGTGGGTGTGGGTGTGTGCACACGTATGTGTGTGTGTTTGCCTCCTTTACTGGTGAGGTATCATTTATTTCCTGTGCTTTCATGGGTGTAGTTAAACTTGTTAGGTAGAGTTTTCCTTTTAGAACCATCAGTGGGGCTGGATTTATGAATAGAAAGTGTTGAAATTTTATTTTATCATAGATAGTGTTATGAATACTAGAATATATTATAGTTTTTATTATATATCACAAAAATAAAATTAATGTTAATATTTAAGAATTCACATACATATTATAGGTTATAGAACTATGTGGAAGAAATTAAGACAGTTCTTCTTGGACCCTAAGGTTGTTCTCCCAAGACAAATATTACTACAGGTCTTCTAGCTGTTTTGCTACTTCAGATCATTATCTTAAATTGTGAACTGTCACAGCCGTGAGTCAATCCTTGTTGTGAAGTCATCCAGAAATTTTAAGCAATGCTCAGGTGAGAGCAGAACTTTGTCAATGAATGGGCATGTCTGTGATCCCAGTTCCTTTTCTTCAAAGTGAATACATTCATATAGATTTTCACATAGATAAATTTATAGAACATCTTTAGCTTTATATATACAAATTACTCTATTTTTCTCTGACTGTGACTATCACAGAATCACACATATTAATAATTAAATATAGTTGCATTTGTTACAGGATAATGTTTTCTGTCACCTTTTCTTGAAAAACCCAATAAATATGATACTATATTATGATATTTATATTTGTTATCCCCTTACATTTCTGTATTTATTTGAGTCCTCATTACAAAAAATAAAAAGTAATTGTTTATAACTAATGGAACTTTTAACAAAACATCAGAAATTTTACATTTTGAAAAATTCCCCTAACCCCATCATGAATAAAATATTCAGAAGAAAAAGTAATAAAAATTTTGACATTAGTATTTAAAATTATATTGAACATCAACTATTATTATTGTAGAAAGTAAGACAATGAGTGGAATGGTATAAATAATAAACTCTAAAGCAATAGATCTTTACTTAGGGATAAACTAGCAATAATTGGCACAGTATTTTTAGTTTATAGTAATTATGTCTCTAAATTATAATGCTTTATTTTTTTTTAATCTTTATGCTTTTCATTGCCAGTTCTGAAGTTAAAAGATTCCTCAATTTTGTATTATGGCAAGTGTTTTGGATATTAAATTTCCAAAAAATTAGTCCAATATCCTCTCTGAAGTGTTTTGTTTTTTTCTATCAAATTAGTTGGCCATAAGTGTTGTAAAAGGGTTTCTGTCCCAGACTTTCTGGGCCTGTACCAGAGCTTTGACTGGCAGTCTGGCAATTCGAAAGAAACAATTGCAGTAACACAGAGACACACGGACACTTATGTTAATTTTCTGCTGATGGGCCTAGGGCCCAGACATATTGATAGCTAGCTCTTGCTCTTAAACTAACTCATGTTCAGCCATGTGACTCAGTACCTTTTCTCAGAGCCGCATTTCAACTTCTTTCCTCTTTGCCATTTTCTGGCATCTGTGTTATCAAGTCTGGTGGCTATGCCTGGAGTCTGTGTCTGCTCTGAGTTGTTCCCAAGTTTTCTTAACCTGGGAGCCCTGCCCACAATACCTGTCTGCCTTTGGCCAATCAGCTTTTATTAAACCCATAGATTGGGATAAATATTTACAATGACAGGAAACAGGAACAACATAACATAATCTCACTACACATAAGATGTAAAAGTTCTTAAATATTTTAAAATACTAAACTATAAGAACAGAAATACCCAGTAAATTCAGTCAATCACTTGTGATAAATACTGCAAATTATATCACTAATTTTAGAATTTATATTGGCCTGAGACAATATAACTGTCTGAAAGACTAATTTTTTGTTCTTTGTTTCTCATTAGGAACTTGCTCATAAATTAAAAGATATGCTAGAAAATTCACATCAAACTATTCAGAAATAAAATTAAGCAATATGCAAAGCAATTCCAATTTATTTAATTTTTGACATTTATATTTTTTAATTTAAATTTTTTTCCTTATATCCAACACTGCTCACACTCTTGCTCATTTTCCTCATTCTCCTCTGGCCTCTTCCTACCCCAAACAAGTCTTCATTCCCCAGATAGGACAAAGAATCCCAATGTGAGTCAATTCATTCTGGCATATACAATTGGGTACCAAATCACTCCCCCAAGTAGCAAGGCTAAGAAAGGTTTTATTTCCACAGGGCATGGATTCTGAAGAGCCAGATTACAATCAAGGAATAAATTCTGGACCAAGTACAAGAGACTCCACAAACTGTCCACACCTTTTGACAGTCACCCACATTAACAGTGTCTAGAACCACTTTTTAAAGTTTTGTTAGCAGTCATTTCAGTGTCTGGTAGTTCCCAACAGCACAGGACAGCCTACTCTATGGGTTTCACCCTCCTGAAAGGACATGGTCAATGATACAAAATTGCAACCTAAAAGATGGAAAAAGCTTGTCAACAATGGTACATTGCACAGAGTATTGATCTCTAAAATATATAGAGAACTCAAGAAACTAAAGCACAAATACTCAAATAATCCAATTAAAAGAGTTAAAAAGAGAATTCTCACCAGAAGAATTACAAATGACTAAAAGACACTTAAAGAATTGCTCAAATTCTTACCATCAGAGAAATGTGAAATCAAAACAATTTTGAGCTACTACCTTACATCTATAAGTAAGGCTAAATCCCAAAACCCAGATGATAGCCTATGCTGGAGAAGATATGGAGCAAGGGAACAACCCTCCATTTCTGATGGGAGTGTAAATTTGTACAGCCACTTTGGAAAGCAGTATAGTAGTTCCTCAGAAAACTGGGAATCTATACCCCCAATGATCCAGCAATACCACTGTTGGGCATATACCCAAAGGATGCACAGTCTTGCCCCAAGAGCAATAGCTCAACTATGTTCATAGCAGCATTATTCATAATATTCAGAATCTGTTAACAACCTAGATGCCTCTCAACTAAAGAGTGGATTAACAAATTATGGTACATTTACAAAATGGAGGACTGACTATTCAGCAGAAAAAAAAAAGTCATTCTAAAATTTACAGGCAAATGAATAGATATGGAGAATATCATCTTGAGTAAGGTAACACAGGCCATATCATTCTAAGAGAAAGATAGGCATGATATGTTCTTATTCATAAGCAAATTTTAGGTAAATATCAAATAATATTCAGGCTGCAAATCACAATTCCTGAACAGCTTAGGTTCAGAAAGAACTTGAGAGACATCTTTGGTTCCCCATGGGAAGAAAAAATAGAGATTTCCTGAGTAAATTGGGAACATAATGAGTATCAACCAAGGAGAGGTGGGAATGAATCATGAGAGAAAGAGATGGTTGAGGGAGTGGAGCAACAAAGAAGGAGAAAAAAGGGATGAGTATCTTGATAGAAGGAGACACAGTGGCATTAGAAAGAGACCAGGTGCCAGAAAAACCTCCAAGTACCCACAGGATATCCCTGGCTAGGAGTTCAACTAATAGTGGAGGGGATGCCTAAACAGGACTTCCCCTATAATCAAATGAAAGTCCACCATAAGTGTCATCCAGCAATAAATAGTTAGAAGCAGAGATCCACAGTGAAGCACCAGTTTGAGCTCTCAGTCCAGCTGAGAGAAAGAAGAGAGTGAAAGGAGGTTTATATTAGCAAGGGGATCAGAATCAAAAGGAGGAAACCCAGAGAGACCACAGGGTGAAACTATTAGGAGCTCACTGAATCAGAAACAACCACTGAGGAACCTTCAAGGAAAGGAACTAAATCCTCCAAAGGTGGATGACTGTTGAATGCTATGGGCATTATGTGGTGCCTCTAGCTGTTGGATCAGACTATGTTATTGTAAAAGACCTAGCATTTTGGAGCCTATTATCTATAGAGGAACACCAAACCCAGCCAGCCATAATACTGGTATGAGGAAATCAGACCTACCTCAAATGAATACACTATAATGAACTTACCCTTCTTGGGACTTCTTACCCTCCTTGGGGAATGGATAAAAGGATGGAGTGGGAGGGAGGCTGAGGGAGGACTGAGAGGAGGTAATAGAAGGTGATTAGGGGTATATATAAAAGTAACTTTTTCAATAAAAAATAAGAAAATGAGATCATGTAAAACCTGATTTCCTTATATGCTATGGTATTTCTATAATTATAACACAGTATTGCTTTATTCCCCTAAGTTAGTTTAAAATATTTTCAATTTTGAATTGCCTTATTTTCCTCCTTTCTTATTTTTATTATTTATTTTTATAGAAATTACTCAAAATAATTGGAATCTGCATTTTAGCAGCATTTCAAAATAAAAAGCAAACTATGCATGTGTGTAGATTGTAAGTAAAGAGACACAGAGCCAAATATCAGAGAAAGGCTGAAATATAAGATAGAGGAAACACTACAGTCAATTCTCACCCAACTATCTTCCAATTTCCTCAGCCTTGCTCCAGGTGGCTTCTGCCTCTGCTGGTTTTCTACAAGGCCTTAAATACCCTTCTGTCAGCTGTATCCCATCCAGGTTAGGATTAAAGATGTGAGCTACTCTATTTCTAGCTAGCCTTGAACTCACAGAAACAGAAGACTTTCTGTCACTGGAGTTATGGGATTAAGGGCATAGGTCACCATTTCTGGTTTTCCCTGTGCTGGGATCAAAGGTGTATGCTATTCAGTCCCATCTGTTTGTCCTTGTAATCAAGGATCAAAAAATTCCTAAACTGTCTGCCTAAATTTTAACTGTGTGTTAATTACTCTAATATTTCAGGTTTTATAAATATGTAACATATCACAACACATGTGGGATAATGATCTAGTATGCTGTAATGATTTGTTATTTATATCTGTTTAATAAAACACTGATTGGTTATGTAGGAAGTATGGGCTGGGCAACAGGGAATTCTTGGAAAAGGAAAGGCAGAGAGTGTCAGATACCAAACAGACACAAAGGAAGCAAGATGAGAATGCTGCATTCAGAAAAGACACCAAGTCATGTGGGTAAAAATAGATAATAATCATGAGTTAATTTAAGTAAGAACTAGATACTAATATACCTGGACTACTGGCCCAGCAGGTACTATAATATCATGCCTCTGATTTAATTATTTTATAAGCATCTGAGGAACTGCCCAGGCAGGACAGAGAAACTTCTGACTACATAGACATTTATTTTTATAAAACATGGTTGTATGGTATATAATAACCTAAACTAAGAATATATATTTTGTAAAAGACATACAAAAATCCTTTAGTTCATAAGCTAATTCACAATACATTAACAACAGCAAAACCCCACTGATATGAGAAAACCTACATGTGTGAACAATGCTCATCCCAAATAATATGAATTATTGAAATGGTGTAGTGAAAAATAATGCCTTATTGTTAGAGAGTAGATGAATGCATCCATTGTTCTTGTCTAGATTTCACATGTGCCATATACACATGCACTATGTATCAAAGATGCAACCACATATACAAAACTAAACTAAACTAAACTATGTCAATAGCAAAGTAATTTGCCCATCAACTTGGTTTTTTTTTTTTTTTAAACACTGACATCAATAGTTTTAAAAATTATTTGGTCTTTGTGTCACTTGACAGTCTTACAAAGACAGATGATTTGTTTTTAAAATTATATATCTCATAAAGGTTCTTCTTATTTAATAGTACAAGGCATTTAGGCATATGCATATTGAATTCTAAAATATATAATAGCATTTTAAAAATCTTTTTATACATGCAATAAAACATTTTCAGAAATTATGATAATTCAAATATTAAGTGATTATGCTAAATATTTAAAAAGGTAGTACATTTTAAAAATAAAGCTTAGTTCCTGTACATGAACTAAGAATGCTCACATTACCTTAAGAGCAGCTCATCTTATTTTAATAGCTTCAATATGGCAACTTTCTTGTGTTTTATATATTTGTATTTTATTGCTTCATATCACCTCTTCTAGAAGTATCAAAGCTTCTCAGCCCCCCAAAACCCCTCCAAAACAGTGTCATATTCTTTTTTTTTTTTTTTTAGGATGACATTTTCTTAGTAATAATGTTACAAAGGCTGAGCAATGATTATGTAACACTAGCAACATATATTAGTTAGCTGTACATCTATATGATAACTGCTTATCATTTCATTACAATTTTCTTGTTAGAAACTTTGAGTATACAGGGTTACCACCATAGATTGCATTCATTGTTGACTTTGAATGGATGGGTTGATGAGATTGTTATATTCAAGCTTGACTAGAAAAATGATGGCTTCTTTAAAATAAAGTAATTTAGAAAGTTCAAATTGTAGAAGATAACTATTAATAAATCCTGGAGTGAAGATATTTTTAATTTTAATATTAAAATGTGTTGCATGTGAGGAATAATGGATTACTGTCTTAATATAACGGTACTTGATAAAATGAAACCTCAGGAAGTGTATTTTAGTCCATTTCTCTAGTAATTACCAATCAGTCAAAACCATAGTGGACATATGTTCTTAAAGATCTTATTATCAATATTTTCCTCTCTCAAAATAAAATCTGGTCATGAACTCTAAGTGGTTAGTAAATCACTATCTTAAATTTCAGTTACCATGCTTATTTAAAAAAGAAAAACATCTTGGCCTCTTTTTTCCTGATTTTGAAACATTTCCAATCTGGAAGCATTATTAAGGAGAAAACACCATTAACCTGCTGTGAAATGCAATAGTTTTTGCAAGCCCTCCTTGACCTGGCAAACATTCCTGACTGTGCTCTGCTCTATTCTATAATAAATACATGCTATTATTCTCTTTTAAAATCTTAAAATACCAAACAGTAGGCACAGTATGGTAACACATTTGTATTGTCATTAACAAAAGAATACAAGAACATGAAATAAGAAATGAAGAAAAATAGATGGGGAAGCAGAAATAGGAGAAAAAGAGAAGGAAAAAAGGATAGAATGAAAGAAAGCACTCACAAATTTCATATATATGTCCAGTATATTTAGTGCTAAATTGGGAATCATTTAAAAATTAAATGCTACCCCATTTGTTATCTTGCTAGAAACAGACTTTCAAAACTATATGTATTGTGTATTATTTTTTTAAAAATTAATGATAATAGAAATTATTTCATTTCACTAATGTTTTGTGTGTGTTGTGTTCTGCATCAAGTGAACCTTGATTTAAATGATGGAGAAAAAATTTAAACAAATTTACATATACCTAATTTATGTTATAATCAAACATAAGTGAAGTAAAATTATCCAGTAATAAATGCTTTGTGAAACCATGAATGTAGATTATTATAACAACTCAGTCATGATTTCATGCACTGGTATACCTTAGAAAAATAAACTATCAGAAACTGAAATTTTTATTTATGAACATTACCTGAGAACTAAGAGAATAAACCAAATATAAAGCTATTACACCAAGAATGTCATTTATTTTCCTTTTTTTTTTGAAGAAGAAGAAAGACATGTAAGAGAATATTAGTGATCAAACATAAATAGTCAAGGGTTAAAAATTGATTTATATATGACAAGATTTGAATTTTTTTCTATTTTTGAATCTTTCTTTTACTCTCAACATCCTTGAATAAAAATAGTGGGTTTTCCCCTAGGGACAAGAGTTTATAAACCATCTAACCACAAAACAACTATGTAAGAGATTGATTCCATTTACTGGATCAGGCCTTATATCTACTTAAAATTGTTGGTTACTCATATCAAAATCCTGCAATGGTCACACTAGCTAACATTCATTCTTTGATAGTTGGTTTAGCAGCTCTCAGTGTTCACACCTTAGTGGGGTAGATAATTATTTTTATCCTCTGGTAGAATGTATGGCACCTTCTACTACTATTATTGATAGTCCTAAGGAATAATAATTTTAGCTACGAATATGCTAGACAGATCATATTCTATGACTCAAATATGTGTTCTCTTTATTAATAGGGTTTACTGTTTTACTGTACAATTTTAAAGAATATGCAGCAGTACTGAAATAATGTATAATGTTGGGGTGTCTATGGGATCTCATTTGCCAATAACCCTCCACTGGTACTGGTGCTTTTTACTGGTACTGTATATTATCTAATGTGGTATTGCTCTCCCACTGAAAGTTAATTACATTTGAACAATCTGTCAGTTATCTATATATTAGTCTGTCTATCTGCTTGTCTGTAGTTTATCTATATACATAGCTGTTATCTATCACCCATCTTTATATATATATATATATATATCTTCTATCTACATATCATCTTCTATCTATTTCATCTATTGTATTTACCTACTGATCCATCCATCCATCCAACCATCCATCCATCCATCCATCCATCCATCTATCTACATAACTATCCATATACATGGAAGCTTATACAGTAGTAAAATTATAAATTAGTGGAAATGTTGTTTCAGATATGTCTTGTGGAAGATGAAGCCTCTCATAGGCAGTCTTCATAGAAAGAACCAAAGATCATGTACTTGAGAATAGTACAAATTAGGATTGTGTCACTGGTGAAAATATAATTGTCATTACATAAATTATGATTCAAAATTTGAGATTTCTGTCCTGTGAGGCTAAACAATGATTATAAGCTGAAGCTCACAGCCAGCTGTGTAATCACGAGTAAACAGTTCAATACTCTACTGTTCATAGTGTTGCTAAACAATGAAATATGGTAAACATGATACTTAAGTGGATTTTTAATAGTGATATATTAAATTTAATATGATAATAGACATTAACCATCTTCATTAGTCAAACTATATATGAACTTGCATTTTCCTTTACATGTGGCAAGAACATATGCATATTATTTTTTATCTCATTTGTTTTGAATTTTTTAGTGAAAAGTTTCCAGCAAGAAGCATACTAACAGGGGTGGGAGGTAATCTACAATCCTAATACTTAAATGCTGTTGAATTCCTATGAGCCATGTCCTATTTAGAAAACTGCAGGTGCCACTTTTAAATAAAAATTCATATCTTATTTATGAGATTATATATCTAATTACTAAATTGAAACTATTTGTTTGCTCCTTAATATCACAAGGGTGATTATTATCTGAGAGTAATAAAAAATTGACGTTAACTTCTTCATTAAGAAGTAAAAAAATAATATTTCCTACTTAAAAGCAAATAAATGAAAAGCCACATAAATAAAAAAAATACAATGTCTTTTTGGTTATAGTTCATTATCTCAGACATTTAAGGAAAATACTATGAATTAATATTTTTAAATTTTATCTTATCATTCTATTCTTATCATATTTATTTTACCAATAACAAATCAAAACTTATAATCACTTTTAAATTAATTTTATTTTATTTATTTTTTATTATGAATAAAGTCTCATTTTTTATCCATGTATCCCCTTGTTCAAATTCCCTTCCCCTCCCACCACTCCCAACCACTCTCTCTTCTCTCCATCTCCTTATCTCCTCCCCAGCTAGGGCAGGAGGTCACAAGGTCCTAAAGTTAGCATCGACTCTAGGCAAATCCACTTTCTTCATCCCAATATCAAGACTTCCTCCCCCACTTTTTAACTATAGTTGAAGATTCAGTCTTCACTCTTTAATGTGACTAATAGGTCAAAAGACAGGTTTTCAAAAGCTAAAGATTATAAATGGCTGGGTATGTACTAGAATATTAATTATATAAATACATATATTTTTTTATTCTTTTATCAGAATTTAGTGAATTATAGGTAATATTTTTCAAATAAAATTTATAATAGCACGCTAATAAGATGGTTCAATTGGTAAACATGCTTCTGCCAAAATTGTTAAATTAAATTGAATCTTCAGCTCCACACTTGTTATGTCACTTAAACACACACAAACTCATACACACACACATGCTAAAAATAAGTTTAGGAAAATATTTTAAAATATCAATGGGATAGCTTATTTTAGTGATGGAAATTTTATGGTTTGTCTAAAAAAGATGCTAAATCTAGTCCCCTAGCAAAACTTTTCCAAAGTAATAAATACAGCTTAGTTAAATAACTATTGAATGATGTTACAGCATGTTTGTTTACTATCTCTAAGAGGCCTGCTCATTTCTGAAGAGAAATAGAGAAGTAGTAGGTCTTAAAGAGAGGAGAATTTCAGGGGATATTGGAGAAATCGAAGTAGGGTGCAATAAAATGTATAAGAGTTGAAAAATAAAAAGAAAGGAAAGTAAGTGTAAGGTAATATTTTGATTTTTCTGTATCTATTTACTGAGGATGTCCTGATAACCCATATAGATCAGATGAAGTATTGTTTTATATGTGAGAATATCTATACTTTATCATGGGCCATCAAAACTAGATAGATATTTAGGGCATAGAAACATTCTTAAATTCCAAGCGTACTAGAAAGTGCCTGAAATTAAAGTGCTTTATGAAGAAGAATTGAGGATATTAATTTGAAACTATTATAGAAGGTCTAATCATTGCAACAAAGTTATACTATACTTACCTAACCCAAATGAAACAGAACATACAAAGAGCAATATTAAATACGTAGATCATTGTAAACTTCATAATATTAAATTTTTACTGTTTTACTGAGTATATTTTTCCTATTATGAAAACAAAATTTTGTTTTATAACAGAACAAGAAATAATCTCAATTTTTCTATGACAAGCTAGGTTAATAATAATCTTTTACTATTGTTATTTTTGCCATTGAAATCAGATGCTATTCTATGAAGCAGATGCCTACTATATCCTCAAAATTTAGTTACGTCTTTGGTCTCAAAATATATAGAATCCTTACTTCTAAATATTTGAAATGTAAATAGTATTATGTATACTTATCCTAATGGGTGTACACACTTCTTCATACTTCATCCCAGACTCATTTATAGGCAAGTTGTTAAACAATAATAAGACTTATCATAGTCTCTTCTCCACCTGCAGATAATCAACACCTGAATAAATTGATATTAGAAGAAACTTTTAGTGTTATAATTCTATCCTCATTGACAACATCTTCCTTATTCACTGTTTAGAAATGCTAAAAATTTTAGATTCTAGTAACATTAAATTTAACATTTTTGATTCTCTTTTCTGATTTCACACTCAGTTATATTAGATGATAAATACAGTTTGTGAACATAAAATTAAAATGACGTCTACCTATCCACCACTAGCATTGTACTTGCATTATTTTAATTTTATTTCATGATAATGTAAGGTGCTCAAATACAAAAACACAAAAGAAAGTGGATGGGCTCTCTACCATGTGAGAATACTTCTTAATATGGCTTTTAAAAAGTATTGAAACAAAGAATTCTATATAATTTTAAAAATAACCAGTAAAGATACACAAGGCAATACACTTTATTTAGAAAACATGAGGTTTCATTAGAAAGTGGTGAGGAGAAGAGAGAGTGACTGGGAGAGGCAGGAGGGGGAAGGGAGTTTTGAACAAAAGGATACATGGATAAAAAGTATGACTTTATTCATAATAAAAATGAGAAAGGATCAACATTTTTAGATCAAAATTTAACACAATGATTCTCATCTTTGTGCATTTCAAAAATACTATCAACTTGCTTGAATCATAACTGATACTTATAAAATATGTAAGTTAATTTGCTTAAAGTCAAGTGTGGCATTTATCCATGTTTTATCAATAGAATATTTTATAACATTATTTAATAATAGAGAAGGTAATATTGTATTATGAGTTTAATTTTAATAAGAACTTTGTATGTTAAAATTAATATTAATTTTATTCCTTACCATTTTTCCACTAAGTATACAATTGCTGGACACTGGCATGAGATAAAATTTCCTGACTTTTATGTCTGAATGCTTGCTTTTGTTAAAAGAGACTACAGAAAATATTTTGGGAGGTGATTTGAGCATAGGCAGAATTAACTCCCTTATAGCTAGAGGCATCTGTCAAAAAAAAAATCTGAATGCTGACAGGTTAGCAACCTTACCCTCAGTAACATCAGTGCTGTATTTCACTTAAGGATTTTTTCCTAGTTATAGTCTGCATATACAATAAGTCTTAAATAGTTTTTACCACCAATTTTATAGTAAATGCAGACTAACCAAATAATAACAGATGTACTCAAAAATAAATTTATTATGCCTTCACATGAACCACATCCTAGATGTTGTTAACAAAACAGTGAAATAAGTTTAAACAAAGTTAAATTCAAATTAATGTGATTAAGTCAATGTGACAGCAGTAGGTACACTGCCCAGAAAGGACTTTTGTGAATATTGTTTCTGCTGCTGTGATGCACTATTCTGTCAAAAGCTGCTTAAGATTACAAAAAATTATATTTGTTTGCAGATGCAGAGCAAAAGAGTCATCATGGGGCATAGCATAGTAGTAGGCTATGTTATTTACTGTTCAAATGATGTGAAGAGATACCATGACCAAGACATAGTTAAAAGAAACAAAGGGAGCTGAACTCTCCCTCCCAGGCTGGGATAAAGGCACTGAGGCCTCTAGCCCCCTCCTGACCAAGGTATTAGCTCAACTATGTTCATAGCAGCATTATTTGTAATAGCAAGAACCTGGAAACAACCTAGATGTCCCTCAACTGAAGAATGGATTAACAAACTGTGGTACATCTACACAATGGAATACTACGCAGCAGTAAGGAAAAATGATATCCTAAAATTCACAGGCAAATGGATGGATTTGGAGAATATCCTCCTGAG
>PVIH01011321.1:0-69861 GCA_004025045.1 Sigmodon hispidus | reverse complement strand
CCTCCAAGGTCATCATCCTGCATCTTTGTCCGTGCACACTCACCCGTCCTCCAAGGTCATCACCCTGCAGCTTTGTCCTGCACACTCACCCGTCCTCCAAGGTCATCACCCTGCAGCTTTGTCCTGCACACTCACCTGTCCTCCAAGGTCATCACCCTGCAGCTTTGTCCGTGCACACTCACCCGTCCTCCAAGATCATCATCCTGCATCTTTGTCCTGCACACTCATCTGTCCTCCAAGGTCATCACCCTGCAGCTTTGTCCGTGCACACTCACCCGCCCTCCAAGGTCATCATCCTGCATCTTTGTCCGTGCACACTCACCCGTCCTCCAAGGTCATCACCCTGCAGCTTTGTCCGTGCACACTCACCCGTCCTCCAAGGTCATCACCCTGCATCTTTGTCCGTGCACACTCACCCGTCCTCCAAGGTCATCATCCTGCATCTTTGTCCGTGCACACTCACCCGTCCTCCAAGGTCATCAGTCACACAGAGCCTGCAGACCCTCTCTCTTTTCCATTTTTTTCAACCAACGATTTGTCCTAGTACCCCTTGGCCTCCTGATTGCCACACACGGAGCTGATGGGTTGAGTTTATAGACACTATTACTGCCATATTCTCTTCCCTTCATTGTCTAGAAGCCTGTCTCCACTTAAGCCCTAATCCTTCTTCTTTCCACTTTTGACCTAGTTCCCATTATTTTATATTTTTCCATATTAAGTCAAATAAGCCACTTGTCAGCCTTCATTTATCTGATTGGCTCCAGCTCTTCTATTGTGACTCAAATGAGTGCCTGATGGGGGAAAAATTCCTCAGGCCAATCCCAGGGCCCTGTTCACTTTCTCAGCTTGTGGACTAGATGGAAAACCTCTTTGAAAAAATTGTTGGTGTTCTTTAACTAGACAAAGTGCCATAACTCACTGTCACCCTGTTCTCAGCAATGTTTAAATGGAAGAGTGCATTTAAATACATCAAATATGAAAAACATGCAACTCGGCCCTTCCTCTATGACTGCAAAATATACCCTTTCTCCAGTACAAATCTGATAACAATTCATAATGGGCATTGCAGATAAGGTAGAAGAAGAAATTGAGCAAGAGAAGAAATGGAAGTCACCCAGGGCCTTCCTCCCCACTTGCCTTCAGCCTTAAAGAACAAACTATATGTGTGACTAAAAAGATTAAAAAGCACCACTTTGGAAAATATTAATTCTTCAAACATGTGTAATATGACCAGGAGCATAAACAAAGCTACTATTTGGGATAAGTAACCCACAGGCTTGTCTCCACCTCTTCTAGGGCATGTTTGAGAAAGAATCATGTGAATTACATTTGTTTCTCAAAGGTTTTGAAATAAGCCAAGTTCTTGAGTCTCAAAGTTGCTAGGATTGGCTGGAGCTTGCTTATCTGTCCCATAGGGGACCATGTGGACTACTGAGAAGTATTCTCAGGTATTAATCCTAGCCTCTCTCTCTTGCCTCAAAATCAAGCCATTGCACTGCTGTCCAGATGAATCTGGGCCCCGTGAGAGGCTCTCCAGAATCACCCCCCAAAGTGCTGGTGTCAGGTGATTTTATAACTCCACCAAAGTGATGGCTGTTGTACAATCCAGAGACACCATCTCATGCGGCTGAGAAGAAAGGATCTGCCAGTTACTGACCCCCAACAAAGGAAAAATGGTAGTTATTTTTCCAATCCTTACTGAGTTGTTTTTAACTCGATCCATTCAAAACAAGTTTTCATTATCAATAAAATATCAACACTAAAATATAAATAACCAGCTGGGCAATGGTGATACATACTTTTAATCCTAGCTTTTGGGAGGCGGAAGCAAGCAAATTCTCTATGAGCTTAAAGCTAACCTGGTCTACAAAATGAGTTCCAGGACAGCCAGGGCTACACAGAGAAACTCCTCTCTCTCTCTCTCTCTCTCTCTCTCTCCCTCTCTCTCATATATATGTATGTATTTGTATATATGTATGTGAGATATATATACATATATATATGTATATATATAATAGAGACAGCAAAAACATGGTATACATTTATGCATTATATCAAAACCACTATCTGGCAGGTGATTATCATTGCTGCATACATTTATAGGTGAAAGCCTTTGTTTGTGTGAATCATCTTTCTGATGCTATAACATCTAAGAAGCCACAACAAATACAAATCAACCTCCATACAAAGCTACATCTTCAGTTTCATGATAAGGTTTTTATCAATTAGACACAGAAAAATGGACATCAAAATAACTACATCCATACTCAGTCAGATAAAACAGTTAAACTTCTCCAGAGATACATTCAACTCACATCCATAGCCTAGGAAGAAGGTTGTGACTGTTTAACATGCTGCTGTGTAAACATTGTATTTCCCTTTGAAATGTGCTCTGCTATTCTCATTACAATTAATATTTTGCTCCTATATTGTATTTAATATTTTGTGGTGACTCCTAAACTAGAATGGATGGAATCCATCCTTAAAGATTGTAGGTCTGTCCTAGTTAAGGTTTCTATTGCTGTGAGCAGACACCATGACAACAGAAACTCTCATAAAGGAAAACATTTCACTAGAGGAGCCTAGAGTTTCAGAGATCCGTCTGTTATATCCATGGCAGGACATGGGGGCATGCAGGCAGACATGGTGCTGAAGAAGGAGCTGAGAGCTCTACATCTTGATCCACAGGCAACAGGGAGTGAATTGTATCACACTGAGTGTAGCTTGTGCAAAGGAGACCTCAAAGCCCACCCCACAGTGACAGACTTCCACTAACGAGGCTATAGCTACTTCAACAAAGCTGTACATCCTAATAGCGCCTTTGCTTTGGGGGCTATTTTATCTTCAAGTCACCACATTGATCTTAAACAGAATGTAAAATAATATGGACATTAAATACTGAATTCTTAGACACACTTTTCTATCTCTTTCAGATAAATTTCTAAAAGCATTGTATATGCTTCTCACACTTTACCATTGAGGAATAAATGTGAATTTTCATTGTATTAAAGTGTTTCTTTTGAGACAGAGAGAGAATATCTAAATCAACAAAATTAGAAACCGAAAGGGGACATAACAACAAATCCATAGAATCAATAGGTCATACTTCAAAAACCTATACTCCACAAAATTACAAAATCTAAAGGAAGTGGATACAGTTCTTGATAGATATCACTTAACAAAGTTAAATCAAGATCAGCTGAACAATTTAAATGAACTGATAACCTCTAAGGAAATAGGAACAGTCATTAAAAGTCTCCTAGCCCTTCCCCCACCCCCCTCCCCCTGCAAAAAAAGTGCTTAGGGCCAGATGGTTTTAGAGCAGAATTCTACCAATTTTTTTAAAGAAAAAGCAATACCAATACTCCTCAAATAATTCCACAAAATAGAAACAGAAGAAACATCGCCAAATGCTTTCTATAAGACTACAGTCACCCTGATAACCAAGCCACACAAAGATAGAACAAAGAGAATTACAGACCAATTTCACTCATAAACATTGATGCAAAAATACTCAATAAAATACTAGCAAACTGAATCCAAGAACACATTAAAAACATTATCTGCCATTATCGAGTGGGCTTCATCTCAGATGGCTCAACATATAAAATTATATCAATGCAATCCACCATATAAACAAATTGAAAAACAAACATGATCATCTCATTAGATGTTGAAAAAGACTTGGACAAAATCCAACACCCCTTCATGATAAAAGTCTTGAATATATCAGGGTACAAGGGACATATGTACCTAAACATAATAAAAGCAATTTACAGCAAGTTGATTGCCAAAATCCAATTCATGCAGAGAAAGTCAAAGCAATTCTTCTAAAATCAGGAATAAGACAAGGCTGCCCACTCTCTCTACACCTATTCAATATGGTACTTGAAGTTCTAGCTAGAGCAATAAGACAACTGAAGGAGACCAAAGGGATACAGACTGGAAAGGAAGAAGTCAAAGTATCATTATTTGAAGATGATATGATAATAGAGGTAAGGGACCCTAAAATCTGTACCAGAGAACACTAACAACTGGTAAACATCTTTAGTCAAGTGACTGAATACAAGATTAACTAAAAAAAAAAGTCAGTAGCCCTCTTATATATCAATGATAAATGGGCTGAGAGAGAAATCAGGGAACCAATGCCTTGACAATAACCCAAATAATATAAAATACTCTGGTGTAACTCTAATCAAGCAAGTGAAAGGTCTGTATAAATAGAACTAAAAAGTCTTTGAAGAAAGAGATTAGAGAAGATATAAGAAGATGAAAAATATCCCACATTCATGAGTAGGTAGGACCAACATAGTAAAGATGATCATGACAGGTGAGTAAGCCCACCCCTGACATTGCCTGGAGCACCAGGACCCACTGGCTGGATGATCCATAGACCTAGGATAGAACCAAACACAAGTGGAGGGAGAAAATGTCAGAGTAATGATACCTAATGATATTCTCATAGATAGATAGATAGATAGATAGATAGATAGATAGATAGATAGATATGATAGACAAATGGATACATACATAGAGAAATAGATACATACATACATACATACATACTTACATAGATAGGTAGATAGATAGATAGGTAGGTAGATAGGTAGTTAGGTAGGTAGATGCCTAGTCCAATTGTCATCAGAGAGACTTCATCCAGCAACTGATGGAAACAGATTCAGAGACCCACAGCCAGACATTAGGTGGAGCTCAGAGAATCTAAGAGGTGGGGAAAGAATTGTAGGATCCAAAGGGGTCAAGAACACCACAAGAAAACTCACAGAATCAACTAACCTGGCTTCACAGGGGCTCCCAGAGACTGAACAGGCAACGAGGTAGCCTGGATGTGGCTGCCCTAGGTACTCAGCATGTATGTTACAGGTGTATAGCTTGGTCCTCTTGTGGGACTCCTAACAGTGGGAACAGGGGCTGTCTCTGACTCTTTTACTGGCTTATGGTACCCTGCTCATAATGGTTCGCTTTGTCCAGGCTTATTACATGGAAGGTGCTTAGTCTTACTGCAACTTGATACACAATGTTGTGTTGATATTCATGAGAGACCTGCCCTTTCCCAAACAGAAATGGAGAAAGAGTGTATGGGGGGAGGAGCCAGGGGGTGTGGTGGGGGAAATGGGAGAAGAAGAGGGAGGGGAAACTGCCTGGAATGTAAAATAAAAAAAAAAATTACACACATCAAAAATAATGTTCCTTTTGCCACATCATTTGAGCATTAGCATTTATCATCTTTGTCCACTGAAAAGAAAAATTAGCAAGATTCTGCTGATGTGGATTGGGCAGAAACCTCAGTTCTTAAAAGACTTGCTTTGCAAGCAAGAAAGCCTGAGTTCAATCCCCAGAACTCATGGTACAAAAACAGAAACAAAAAGCAAAACAAAAAAAAAATAACTTTGGACCCTTAGGAGTCATTGCCAGCATAATTGAACTAGCAAGCCATGAACCAATTAGAGGCTCTGTCTCTACAAACAAGGTGGATGACTCATGAGGTGTGACATTCAAGATTATTTTTGACATATCGTGTATGTCACCCTCACACATGTGAACCTACACATAATTGGAGGCACAATGATCACACTAGTGTTTTATTTGTTCTTCCTTCTTAATTATGCAGACATAATAATTATCATAAATTACACTGACGGGCCCTATGTAGCCCAGGACGGCTTCAAACACAAAATCATCATCCTTCAACTTCTCAAGTGCAGGGGATGACAGACAAGTGCCACCTCACCCAGAACCACAGTTCATTTTTCTTTCAGAGCTTATCATATAACAGCTATTTTCCACAATAAGATGTCATATATTTCTCCCATTATTTTCATTTGCATTTAACTTTTTAATTGCAAGTAATTTAAATTTTCCTGTATTGATTCTTGGTACTGGCACCATATTTAAAAACAAGCTCTCTTCACTTTGTATTTTTCCTAACATAAGGTATATTTTCTTTCTTACAGCTTATTAAGCCACCTGTCACAACTACTAAATGTCATATTTGCAAAACATTCTGTCAATTCATATCTCATTAAAAAACCATCTCCATCTTATATGAAAGCTGTGTATATGCTTGTGTTTCTTCCTGGACTTCTTGTTACTCTTCCATGGAATTTTCTTCTGCGTTTAACATGACTATTGTCAGTTTCAGGTTCTATAACTTTATGGTCACATTAATATCTCAGAATGCAATTTTCTCTTAATTATTATCAACTATATATGTATTCAAATGCATTTAAGAATTCACACACACACACACACATATCTTCCAAATGGCATTCTGTTCAGAATTAGAACAATTAAAAGAACTGACCATTTTATGGTTTACTTCCAGGAAAAGTAAGTTGTGTCTATGTATCCTGGTTTTATTTGAATTTTCTCTCTTTGTGTATGCGATAAAGTCTGCTGCTACATGAATGAGATCTTCTTGCTATGTTGATCTGAAATTAGATTTACAAAAGATATCACCTTGCTTTCCAAGGCATTGGGAAGACACTCATCTCATCCACACTGAAGTGACCCTGCAGACTCATCCCTGCACAGCTTCATTATCATCCCCAACACCACCCTGCTACAGCTGCCAATATCTCCAACCTGGCTACTACTTTTCTTGTAGCTTCCTAATGGATCCTCCCATCTCCACATTTACCCTTTTGTTTATTATGTGAATTTCACAAATGATCAAATCATATTAATCCTCTACTTAAAACTTTCCATGGATTTCCCATGATGCCCTGGTAACAAGGCTCTACAAGATCCAGCTCACCCTATCTATCTACCTCCTTCCTGTCTCCCTCACACTATATAGGCTCCCCCAATCTGCCCTCTTCCATTTTCCACAAAATTATCTTCTCCTTATAGCTTTTGCATAAAGAGGGCCCTACACATGGCCACTTTTCTTCCAGGCCACTGATCCTTTTTTACCCATCCAAACTCACATTTGGGCTTATCTCTTCATCATGGTCATCCCTGACCTCCATATTTTATTAAAATATTTACCATAAAACTTATAATTTATTCATGTGCTGATTTGTGTGGCACCTCCCTAAACTTGCCTTCTCTCCCCCTTGCCTTAAAGGCAAAACTTCAAAACAGAGTAATTTCTACCTTGAGCAAAATTGAATTGCCAAAAACTATTGGAGTAACTAGCACTTACTTGTGTAGTGGGTACACAAGGAAAAGCTGCAGAATAGAGAAATCAGCAATAAAAACTCTGAGCCCCTGACTCCTCACGTGCATTGATCGCTGGGAACAGTGATGTCACAGTTCAAGAAAACCATCAGCCCCAGTCATTACTGGAATCCCCAAGAAGAACACTCAAGTTCTAGAATATTACTATCTTTAGCCAAAGAAGAAGGTGATTTGCAACTGCCTCATACAACTGGTTCAGGAACTAAATGAAAATAACATACACAAAGTGTTAGCATAATTCTATGCACATAGTAGGTACTCAAGACATGTTAGTTCCTTTCTCAACCCTGAGCTGTTTTTGCTCACTAACCAGCATCTTTACTTATGTTGCCTTTTACAACTGGAGAGCTTGATTGAGGCCTCAGAAAACCTTATTATTAGATTAAAATTTTAAATTAGGGGACTGGGGAGGTGACACAGTGGGTAGAGGACTTGCTTAAAAAGTATGAAGCGCAAAGCTCAAATCCCCAGCACCCACCTAAATGTCCAGCAGCAATAATGGCCACCTGTAATCTCACCTCTGGGAGGACAGACAGGCCCCCATAGCAAAGGGCCTACCTAGATTAACTAAACTGATGAGCTTTGGCTTCAAAAGATTGCCTCAGTACCTAATGCGGAGAGTAGTCAAGACAAATACTAAATGTCAACTTCTGACACCACAGGCCCTCAACACCCCCACCCACACAAGTCTGCACACCCACATGTTAGTATTTTGCTTGTGGGAAAGACGAAACAGTCGCTGTCAGATGCCATTTAGAGTTTATGGGTGGGGGGGTGGATATCGGGAGAAGGGGAGAAGAAAGAAAGAAAAAAGAGAGGAGGAAGAAGAAAAGAGCAGAGAAAAAAGGAATCACTGCCATGCCGTTCCCTTTAAAGGGAACAGGTAAGCATGCAGACACGCCCAGGGGCGTGCCAAGACACAGCTGTGCCTGGGAGTGGAGGCGTGGCCACAACATGGCAATGCAGGAGGAACATGGCCACGCCCAGGAGGCAAACCGGAGCAGTGTCTGTAAAACCCTAACACCACATGCAGAAACACACACAAGTGCACATGTTATAACACAATGGTTCCCAACTTTTCCGTGCCTGGGAGTGGAGGCGTGGCCGCAACATGGCAATGCAGGAGGAGCATGGCCACGCCCAGGAGGCAAACTGGAGCAGTGTCTGTAAAACCCTAACACCACATGCAGAAACACACACAAGTGCACATGTTATAACACAATGGTTCCCAACTTTTCTAATGTTTTGACCTTTTGATACAGTTCCACCTGCTCTGGTGACCTCCGACCATAAAATTATTTTGTTACAACCTCATAACTATAATTTTTCTACTGTTGTGAATTGTAATTTAGATATCTGATATGCAGCATATCTGGTATGTGGTCCTGAGAAAGGGTCATTTGACCCCTAAAGAAGTCACGACCCAGAGACTGAGAACCACTGTCTTGTCAGCTTGACACACCTGGGAAGAAAAGCCTTCAGTTAAGGGATGATGTCAACTGACTTGGCCTGTGGGCGTGTCTGTGAGGCATTTGCTTGATTACTATGTAGACACAGCCCATCATAGATGGTAGATCTTTAGGCAAGTAGACCTGAGCTCTATTAATAAAAAGATAACTGAGCATATGCCTAGGAGCCAGAAAAGTGTAGTCAGAAGTTTCTGGCCTGTCTGGCCTGTCCAGAGGTCTGGACCCATTCACAGCCACTTGGTTCCAAATAATTACATAAAGGTTTATATTAATTACAAGTTGATTGGTCTATAGCTCAGGCTTATTACTTGCTAACTCTTATACTTTAAGCCAACCCATATTTCTATTTATATTTAGCCACATAGCTTGGTACCTTTTTGTTCAGTGTAGCATTCTCATCTTCTTTACTCTGTGTCTGGCTGCATCTGCTCTGCTCTTTTGCTTCCCAGAATTCTCCTAGTCTGGTTGCTCTGCCCCTGCTTTCCGTCTAGCTACTTGGCCAAGTAGCATTTTATTAAGCCAATAGGAGTAATAAATATTTACAGTGTACAAGAGCATCATCCCATAGCTGGAAACAATGCTTCCTCCAGGGGCTCTGCAGCTCCTTCCTCTGGATTTCTGCCTTTACTTTCCAATTAACGCTTTCCTCCCCAAGCCAGTGTTTCATCACAGCAAAACCAACAACAAAAGTAGAACATAGAAGTGAACATGAATACAAGAATGCTGGGGCTGGAGAGATGGCTCAGCGGTTAAGAGCACCGTCTGCTCTTCCAAAGGACCCGGGTTCGATTCCCAGCACCCACGTGGCAGCTAACAACTGTCTGTAGTTCCAGTTCCAGGCAAAACACCAAGGCAAATAAATAAATAAATAAATAAAGTTTTTTAAAAAATGCACACCACACATAAATACACATAAAAAGGGTTCAAATTGCAAAGGTACAAAACAGGAAGTAATACCAATACACAGAATGAACATTTCAAATGAGCTGTTCCCCACCTCAAGTTAAACACAAAGTCTAAGTCAAGGACAATTGAACAAGCCCACAAATGACTGCCATGATGCCACAGACCAACTTAGTATGGGTCTGTGATCTTAACATGGCATTATGGAGAATACTCATTGTCACATGATTCATTAAAATTACAAAAGAAAGCATTAAACTCAATCCCTAGAGGAAGATGTGAAATTCAAATAAATCAATCATTGTGATATCATAGCACAATCTCACCTGATTTCCACAAACACTCCTACATCAGAGGGTTTCTACCAGGCCTGAATTATATATAAGTCTTCAAAGCACACTAAAGTGGTTTAGTGGTTTTAAAAAAATGAATATTTTGACCTCAACTGTCAAAACAATGCTATTGGTTCTTCTATGCTTTACTTTAAAGTATACAATTGAAAAGCCATCTCATTTTAATTCTCTATTAGTAATATATGTGTAAAGTGTAAGTTCATAGATGCAACTTTCCCCTAAATTTTAAGAGGGACAGATTGATCACCAAAAGACTAGCAAACTTAATGTACAACTCTCAGAATCCTAAGTGGTCCAAGTTGGGATTAGCATCCACTCTGCTTGAAATACTACCTGGAAAGTAATGGATGCAAAATTACAGGTCTCCTCTGTCATAAAGAAGGTGTATACCCACAGACCATCTGCTTCTTGTTCTTCAGACAGATAAGCACAGATAGGCAGTGCTGGAGTGGAACCAGCCCATCACAGGTGGAATTAGTGCCAAGCAAAAGCAAAGAGCAGACTTGTGTAGACAGTAGGGTATCAGGAATAGACTGTGTAGACAGTGGAGTATCAGGAGTAGACTGTGTAGACAGTGGGGTATCAGGAGTAGACTATAATTTGAATCTCTATTCCCTACTTCACTAGCTGTATGAATTTAGGAAAGTTATGTCACCATTCTGTTCTTCAATCTTCTTGTCTAGAAACCAGGCATGGTAATTAGGTCCCAGTACAAATAGTAATAGTTTGTGCAGAAAATGTCTACCATAGTTTTTGCCTTCTACAAGTCTACAGCCTGAAGACTGTTCGACCTACAAAGTCTGCTCTCCAGAGATTAGCCAAATCTGTCTCCTTGTTCAGCTGTATGCAATACCTACCCCATTTCCATGATTATTTGTATATAATAAACATACAGAGGTTCCAGGGTGCTGCAGCTTCTCCATCCAAGAGTCCAGACAACCCAGGGGCAGATTTTTGGTTAGGTCAATCTTTGGAGCTCTTCAGAGTACAGCAAAGAACAGTTCCTATATCATCAGCTTGTCTTGAGGATCAGTGTGTTAAGATTTGAAATGAATTCAAGAAACTTAATAAAGCCTTTATATACCTCAGTAACAATTCAAAGAAAATTACCAATGTAAAAAGGGATGAAGTTTACCTCACCTTCTACTCTGAGTGAGGGGTGATGGATAAGGATCCTTTATGTCTTATCTGATGAAGTATAAGAATTCATGTCATCCACTTGCATTTTTCAATAAAAAATAGGTATTAAGCATATTTATCAGAATCCTCCAAAGAAACAGAACTTACACAGACAGACAGAAAGATAGCTGTTCTTTTGTACAGGTTCCATGTCTGTAGATCAGACCAAACTCAGGCCAAAATAGCAAGGAAATAATTTTTTCAGTATTTAAACATGTTTAGGCACTTTCTTTCCCATCATCTCGTAAGTGATACAGAACTGCAGTTGTCTGTGATGTCATACAGCTATCATCCCTTAAAAAAGAACAGCGTCATCACCAAGTCCTGATGCAGGTGCTCAGTAGGAAGTTAAGTTTGGATGTACCCCAGGAGAACTCAGGCACAAAGCAGTGAAGGAAATGAAACAACCCTTTGACTGCCTTCTTTTACAAAGACTCAGTATTATTGTAAAACTATGGTTTTGTTGTTTATTTGTTTACTAAATAAAACTAAGGGTGGTAAGAGAAAGAGTAATTGCAGTCCCTGAATCGAACTCTAAGGAGAGCACTACAGAACCTTCTGAGGAAATGACAATGAACATGGATCAACCAGTACCCAGGGCAAAGTCTCCACCTCTGAGAGCATAACTCCAACAATTGAGAAAAAAAAATACATTTCCACCCCATTTGCCACAATCATCATAATAAAGAGCCATAAAACAACAGCAGAAAGCATGTGGAAAATAGAGTTTTACATGTCAAAGAAAGAAAAACACATACTAAACATTTTCCTTCAGGGATACACTATTGAGAAAAACTGTCTTTGACCTCTGATGGCATTCTGTGGCTTTGTCATAGAAATCTAATTGAAGGAGGACAATCCACAAAAACCCACTGTCTGCTCTGATGATGGCAATCTTATCAAATGCCTTTGATTCCCATTACCGCACGAAACAATTACTGTGACAGGTTGTTATGGAGACTGTACCTCCCCTACCTGTTTTCCTGTCCCTGGTTAGTTCCCAAACCCCATTATCTCCAACAAGCCCTGGATGGAGAGATCTTGCTGGACATGGAATTCTATTGGCTTTCAGAACGGCAGCTGGTGTGTGGAGGGGGTGCCCTCCTGAAGCCCAAATAGCAAAGGGTAATCACTTCTCCTGAAATACTCTTAGAGCACAGACCTGAGTATTAGTAGCTTTAGCGAAGATGTTGGAAGTCTGATTGTTCAGCACTGTTCTTGTTGGTTGCTTATTTTATCTGAGCACTGTACATTCTGAGATTTGTTTTTGAAAACTGAAATTCCAATTCAATTTCACAAAATACCCTTCAGCCAGGATTCCTATAGCTTTCTGCCCTTTGGTTCTCTGATGATGGGCAGATGGAAGCATCCTGACAATATACAGAGTTCAGGGTCAGGGAGTACGCTCACTATTCAAGGCTCTTGAAGAAGGGAGATGAAGTGACCTCCAGTCTCCCCATCTCTTGTCCCATGAAGTAGTTTTGTTGAGCATCCTATTACTCCACATCTCCTCTGGGGATGGAGGGCCTTCCCTCATTCATCCTAACACCCAGCAGTGTGCAGGCCACGTATAAATAACCCCTGATCACAATATCTATACTTGTATAGCATTTCAACTGAAATTGCACTATTTCAAACTTAATTTAATTATTTAATTTTTTCTCTAAATTTACTGAAATCTTTTGTTAATATTTAAGGCGATAGAAACATATATGCTAACCACCATATGAAGTATTAATATTAAATTATTTTAATTAAATAATTGTCTTAATTAAATATACAATGTAAGGCTTTTATTTTCAGCATATTCTGCTTTATGGTGCATTATGGACTTACCCGATGTGATTGACATAGGAAATTCTGTTTAAAGACAACACAAAATACCACAGGGTACGTCTATATGCAGATGCAAAGCTGAAAAGGTTCAGAAAAACCAATTCGAGGCCTATTTTCCCTTATTTATGAGCAATGTCATGAGTTGGTATTTAAAAAAAAAAAAAACAAAACTAATCCTGGTTAAAGTTCAATTCAGAGGACAGAATTGAATTAACCAGTGTGTTCCAGCCACAATAAAAAGAATAATAACCAATTGATGACTTAAGCTAGCATAAGGCCGTGATGTTTTCCTGCCATTAGAACTACTATTTGTTACCATTGCTGGGACTCACTCAGCAAGCAGTCAGCAGAGCGGGGCACCTTGTCCATGCTGGGTAAATAATCATTAGTGACAGTGATCAGGCTTGACCAGACCTTCCACTGTGTCTGTCATTCACTTGAGTTCCTTATGAAATTTCCTTATGGTTCACATCTTTGTGTAGACTGCTTGGTGCTTATCTATTCAGAAAAACACATTAATGCTGATGATGTGGGATTATAAGTAGTAGCAGCCTCCCCCAATTCCTACCCCCAAGGCTCTAATGGAGCCTAAGAAGAGTCAGTCTGTCCCAGGATAAGAGTTAACTGTAAATACAGGAGAATTTTTCACAAGGCAGCCAGTGTTACTTGGGTATATGTTATTCATGAGGCCTCTGGGTCACAATTTAAACCTGGTTCATCTCCAGAATAATTCTCAGAGGTGAGTCTCTTATGATAGCCATGGACCTTAGAGGAAACCCCTCACACTTCAGGGGATGGTTAAGAACAGGGCTTCATGGGGTGAATGAAGGCTTACCGTGTGGGGAGTGGAGGGAGCCGTGAGTGAGTCAAGTTCTGAGTAAATACCTCAGATCTATGGGGAAAATGGCAAAGCCTCACCCCCACCCCACCCCAGTGAGGCTCTGAGAGAAATGGCAACTCCTTCACTCCCGATCCAAGTGCAAATGTTGGCTGTGAAGAAAACGTGCACCATTATCTTTCTCTTCCAGGGATATTCCCAGCCTGAAGACTGCTCCCCTACAAACACTGCTCCTATTGAAATTTGCTAAGCTTGGTCCTTGATATAGCTGCATACCATAAACACACCTCTCTGTTTATCTGTATAACTGCACCTCCTCGTTCAACTCTATGTGGTGGTCCCTGCCTCTTTGTCCATCTCTAATAAACATTTGGAGTTTCCATAGTGCCGCAGTTAATCAGAAAGCCCAGTTCACCCACCTCTCTCTCTCTCTCTCTCTCTCTCTCTCTCTCTCTCTCTCTCTCTCTCTCTCTCTCTGTGTGTGTGTGTGTGTGTGTGTGTGTGTGTGTGTGTGTGTTTCTCCATTTCTTCAGCCCAATCCCTGGAACCATGCAGAGACTCAGCATTGCACAGTGAGACTTAGCCCTTGCACCCATAGAGCGGTACACCAAGGCACTGTTGCTGGACATGGGAGTAGCTAACATGTCAGCTCCCTCTCCCTATATCCCTTTTTAAGGCATTTAGAGATAATGGCTGTGGAACTGGCCCTGTAAGTTCCCACGTGCCTGTAAAGCCTTACCTTAAACATCAGATGAGAGAAGCTGAGCTTCGGTGACCATCAGAACCTTGTGTCACATTAGAGGGCCCTAGGGTCATTTGCACATAGCTGCTTCCTGCATTTCAATATGTCATGAGAACACAGAAAGACTGGAAATGAACTTGTGCTAATGTGGATTCTCTGCCTTCCTGAGCCTTAACACAGTACAGCCTCATCAGAATAACCATGTGATAGATAACTCCAAGTAAGTCATTTTAACTTCCAAAGGCAGTCTCCCCTCTCTTAGAAGAAAACTTGCACATTCCTCTATCTATCAATACTAAATCCCTCCTCTCTCTCCCACATAAACATTGGGCTGATCACATTTGTTACCAGAGAGCCCAGCCCTGCCCTGTTGTCTCTCTACTCCAGTTCCAAAGTTTCTGTGATCTCAACTTCGCCTTGCTAGGCTCTCAACCTTACATTCTTTGACCAGCAAAACATACCGGCTTCTGGTTCCATTTTTCAATAAATTGTGATTTAGAACACAGACAAACTGACCTTATTAAATATTTCAAATATCTAGTATACAGCAAAATGAAGGAGTAATGTAAATTTTGAGCAACCAGTTCATAATTCTTAAATCATTTTTTAATGATATTTTGGAGAAAATATACACATTTCTTCCTTTTTTGTCTGAGGTCAGTTTTATACTTGGATTGAGTTTATCAGTCCCCTGGGTCCAAACCCACAACCGCGGTACAGTTACAGCCGTGAGCCTTATGACACATTTGAAGTAATCCTTTGGGTAGGCTCCCATCAAGCTGCTGGCCCGACCTTTATCTCTCCTATTATGTATTTTTACCTTCCCTGTGTTGCATGTTATCGGAGCAGACAGATTGGTTTTCTTTATGAAATAAAGCTGTAGTGAAAGATATTTGTGCTGCAAATGTGTTCTCATGGTGGCCTGGAAGCCTCATCATAATTTCATGTTGATGAGCTAGTAAACACCTACTTGCTTATTCATAATGCCAAAAATGTATGCTAGCATTTGAGATCCAAATTTCTCAGTTCGGTGCTGGGTTCTGCATTGTTACCCTAAAATTGTCTTTTTTCTTTGTTACTCTCCATCCTGGAGAAGGATTGACTCTTCTAAAAGGAAATGGAAAGGCATATTTCACAAGGGATTATCAAACACTGCAAATCTTGGCAATCTTTCACTGGAGGGGGGCAGAAGGACTTTTTTTTTTAAGAGAAAATGATATACATACTGAAATAACTTATCAACTGATTAAACACCAAGATAAGGTTCATAATTCTTCAATCTCACTAACAAACCAACTGCTAGCCAGCTCTGCACTGCTCTTTTACAGACCTTTAATGTTCCTTAAATGGAGGCTTCTAAGGTTTCTAAAATAGATTGTTTGAACCTGGGCCCAAATCAACAAAGTCCTCTGTTATAGCCCCCACCTCTTATGGCAAGTCCTTCAGGGTTCAAGGCCTGACTTGGAAAATACGGTGTGTGCTGCAGAGCCCACACAGAGGAATGTCTTTGGCCTCAGAGAATCAAGCAGGTACCTGTGTGTGCCTCCAGAGGTTTCCTGGAGCCGGAAACTGGAGCAAGCCACCTCAGGTCTCAACCGCAGTAAATAAGCGAAAGTCAGTGGTAGCTTTGAGACAAGCTTTGGTAGCACACCAAAGATAATGCAAACGTGATGAATAGGACAGGCTATAAAGAACAGCCATGCATTGTGAAAGCAAAGAATACTTAAGGCTCTCCGTACAGTCAAGTCTTCCAAATCACTTCGGAACCATGAGTATTCACAGCCCCTTTGAAAGGCAGGAGAATTCATAAATAAACAGCAGAGTACAGGATTAAGTAGTGTTTCTATCTGTAGTTCAGAAATGGTGTCTCTATTCAAGAACAGAACTGTAAACTTCAACATGAACCCTAGGTCCATCCCCTGCTTGTCTCAAAGGTTTCTTAGAGTCCATTGTGGTAGCTCACACCTGGAACCCATGCCCTGGGAAGCTGAGGCAAGAGGACTAACCTGGGCTACACAGAAGCATGACTATAATTAATTTTTAAAAGCTTCTTGATTGTTCTACTTTTTGTTTACTTGAGGAGGATTTATGGTTTGGTTTAGTTTTTTTTAAGTTTTGCTATTTGGCTTTTGAGGAGGTTGTTGTTTGATTATTTTGGGTTTTTTTTTTGGGGGGGGGGTTTGGGTTTGGGGAATTTTTGTTTGTTTGTTTTGGGCTGTTTGATTTGGTTGGGTTTTTTTGAGACCAGGCCCTATTCTGTAACCCAGGCTGGCATTGAACTCATAGCAATCTTCCTGCCTCAGTCACATGAGAGCTGGAATTACGCCTGACTTCATTACTTCTATATTAATTAGCCTGCAAGTGATTTCAGGATTCATCATGAGAGGATCACATTATTTACCGATGTAGCAGGAATCCTAATTGGTCTTAATAATAAAAACCCAGAGCCAGATATCTGGGTAAAAGGTGAAAGATCAGAGAGACAGAGGAGCAAACCACAGCCACCTTTCACTTCACCAACTCCTCAGCTTGAAAACTTCCTGTCTCTTCCTGCCTTATATTTCTTTCTCCACCTAACCATACCACTTCCTGTCTCTGCCTCCTTAGTGCTGGGATTAAAGGCAAGAACCTCCACTGCCTGGCCCTGTTTCTCTTTTAGATGAGATCAATTTCAAGTAGCCCAGAGTGGCCTTGAACTTTTGACCTTCCTGATCCCCCCTCCCGAAATCCTGGGATTAAAGGTGTGGGCCACCACCACAGCCTAGCAGCTATGGTTAACGAGGGGCTAGCTCTGCCTTCTGATCTTCAGGCAAGCTTTATTTGTTAGAGCATAAATAAAATATCACTGTGTGTTTTTATTGTTGTTGTTGTTGTTTTTCAAATCAAGTTAGGAATTTAGTTCTTTATGATGGGTGGCTCAAGGATCTAGAATAATTCATCCTCTCAAATAGCCTATCATTTTATAAAATTCTAGTCACCATAAGATTCAGTTTTAAAAGTCTGACAATAAATACACAGTTCTGTTGACTACTTCTGAACAATTCATAGTAGTGGTAGCTGGTTATATGGCTGCAGGCTCAGACTTGGCTAATATGGTGTGTATCTAAATAAGGCATATTCCCTGGAGATTCATATTTTAATTAGCATTTTTTCCCAAGTAGAGACTGGTTAATTTTTATATCATGAGTTATACTTACAGCTGCAGCAAGCCTCTGTAATTGAGTCATCCAGGACTGTTCCTAGCCACAACAACCTGTATGGTTTTCTCCAGTTACAGGAAAAACCAGAGGCCTTCCCCAGGTCCCCTGCTGTGTTGATGGTGGAAAATAGGACAGCTTGAGATACAAAGTGATGGGAATTATATAAAAGAAGAAAAGGGATATAAACACCCTCAGGATATAACTCTGTGACCGAGCACATGCTTATCATGCTGGACACCCTGTGTTCAAGCCTAGCTCAAAGTCAGATACAGTGGTGCTGCCCTGGTATCCCAGCTATTTGGCAGGCTCAATCCTGAGGATCATTTGAACCCATAAACTGTAGACCAGCCTGGGCAACAGAATGAGTATCTATTATATAACAACAAAATACTTCCAGCTTAAATACATTCTCTCTCTCTCTTTTTTTCTCTCTCTCTCCTATGTGTGTATATATATGTATGTATGCCTATATGTATATATTCCTACATTGCTTTATGTATGGCTCAGGTCCCTTTATTTTTCTTTCTCAAAGTAATTCTCAATATTTTCTTATATTTTTATCTAAATACAAATTGTAAAATGTAAGTATTTCCCTTTAATGTGCCTGAACTTTTCTCTCTAGAATAACATCCAGATTCCATCCAATATCCTACCATGCATTATTGAAGCAATCCTAGTTGTTTAGATTCTTGGGACCTTGTGGAATGGAGATGCTCTCCTGTCTCCTAAAAGTGGCTCTGGGGATGAGCCTTCATGAACAAGATCATCTGAACCATACTACCAATGCCTATCTTCAGCGAACAAACTTGTGAAATAGCAGCTTTTCTTTCATCTTGTTGTCCGTAAGTGGATACGTCATGCACGTACAGAACACTCAAACACGAATGTGGTCACTCGTAATAACAGTGGCACTGACATCAGGGTGTCACATAATAGACAACGTGCTCTAAAGGACAGAACTATTTTCCACAGAGTATTAATTTACCAACTTCCTACACGCCAATTTCTCAAAGCAGCCAAGAACATCTGTGACCCACAGGCTTCATGTTTCCCTTAATGGAAAGCTAATTGTTTTCAAATAAATGTCCCCAGTGTGCGAGGCTCACAAAGTAGGACTACAATGGGTTGAGGAATAGTAAGCCTAGCCTATCATTCTAATGTCGAAAGTGTCACACTTTCAAAGATGACAGGAAAATGAGATGCATTTAATAATCAATGTCAATTTTTAACAAGTGTTAAAGTTCCTGTTTGAATTACAGAAGTCACAAAACCTCTGCCCCATCTTCTACCCCCCAAAAATTCCCACTCCCAATAACATTACTCTGTAAAATGGTTACAGCCACACTACACACACACACACACACACACACACACACACACACACACACACACACACACACACACACACACCACTGACACAGGCTTCCAGGCACTACGAGAACATATACTACGCTGGCTCTGCTCTTGACACAAAGTATCTTCTGCATACAAAGGCTCCTTAATTTGGTTTCCCTTATTTGTATTTTTGAAATGTGATGTTTTAACAGCGCCACCTTGTGGTATTGAGCCTTTCAAATTTCTGCAAGCAGCACAGCTTCCTTCTCCGGAGTCTGGTTATTTGGAATTTGTTTTGACTTTGTTTTTGTTACTGCCTCTTTTCTCCCAATTAATATTCAGGAGACATTCTTTATCACTGGAGCTACCGAGGGTAATGATATTACTCAAATAAAATAGACCTTTAACAGAAACAAGAAATACCAAGTCCTAATACAAGGACAGCAGCATCTGCACACTTAGGAACATGAAGGTTCAGGTTAAAGATGCATAGAGAGACCCCACAGGGGACAGAAGGACCACTGAGGCAGGCTTCGGTTGGATGCATTTTGGCAAAACTTCCCTTTTACATCTGCCATGGTTTTCTGGGCTGGCGCTGGTCTGAAAGCCAGGGAGCTCAGAGTGGTGGACAACTGATTCCAAGTCACAAAGACAGGAAGAGTCAAGCTACTGCTATTCTCCTCACAGCGGCAGGAACCACAGCCAGGTGCTAAAGGAATTGGTTGTTTAGGAAGGAATAATCAGATATTCTTTCCTTCTTTCCTCCTCATTTCTGCAACTATCACACAACCCCCAGCCTTTCTTTCTCTGGGAAAAAGAGTTCAAGTTGGGAAAAATAATGGCATAAACTCTCCGCCCCTCCCACCTCAAATCACTTCAATTCCCAATGCTTCCGTATTTACCAGAAGCTCATGTCCATCGATGGCTGTAGACATTAATTGTGTATATCTTTTTTGAGAGGTAGATAATTAAATCCACTGGGAGCTCTATCCAGCCTTTGTAAGCCCTTGGCTCTCAGAAATTTGAAACAGACCATAAAGTGAATTCACATCGTCAAAATGAAAGAGGAGAGGAGAGGGTGTCTGAGGACAGCAGTGACCAGAAACTGTCCACACAGTCATCTACTCGGGAGCACCCAGGCTGCTGCTGAAGGACCTTCCCTGAGTGGAGGCCTTGGAGAAGGTGACCTACTTTAAAGAATGAGCCAAGATACACACATAATTGTGTGCATGCATGCATACACACAAGAACAAGGGTAAACATCTAGCCGTGAGCATACACACTGGGTTTTACCTAAATCCTTATACTTGACCTTCTCTGGAAAAAACAATTGCTTTTTATTTTCTCAGACCTTGACAAGGTGTCCACAATGAGGTCACATGATAAAGGACTCAAATGTCACAGTTTGGAGACCGTGTTTAACAGAGACAATAGCCTTGCCTTGCCAGAGAACAGTTAAGGGTAAAATCATATGGAGATTCATGTGCTAGAACAAGAGAAGGATGAGATAGCTGGATGAGCCACAGGAAGTCCTGAGTGGACCAGAGAAATTGACAAAAAAAAAAAAAGTGTCATCCCATGAGTGAAGGTTCCGGAAGTTTTCTAAGTCTGCCAACTATCCCAGCTGGACTTTCCCAGTCTGAGGGACTCCTGGCCAGACTAGGGGAAATATGACTTAGAAAATTCCTATTCCTTCCTGGTGGCCCTACTTTACTTTCCAGTAAGTCCTCTGAGGTACAATTGTTCCTTTATCTGCACAGGAAAGGAATTGGTGATTCCTTCCGGAACCTGAAGAGTGCCCGCCCCGCTCTCGTGGATGCTGGCTCAGAGTCTGAGCACACTCAGGCCTGGAAGGAAGCCCAGCCCTGTGGAGACTGCTAGGCAATAGCAGCACTCACCATTAGGCTGATGGAGATTTTAATTCCTTAAGATCCAAGAGCCTAGTAGTGATCACCAAGCAGAACGTGCCATATGTTCTTCTGAAGCTTGGGCCAGCAAAGGGTGACCCACCCACTGGCCAAAACTAGGCCCCCATCAATGTTTATGGCTGAGTCTTTTCAGGAGTACATCCATGCTCATTCGCTTTAGTCTCCTGTACTCTGATTTCACCCTATGACAGAGAAGAGTCGCTGAATCAGAACGCCTGTGCCTGCAAAGTCTACATTGTTTACTCCATAGGCTTTCACAGGAAAAGTTTGTTTCACAGGAAGGCCATTCAGGAAAGGCAGTGTGATATCCTGAAGGACCCTAAGAAGGGGCTGAATTCTGCCTCTGTGTCCATCAGAAACCAGCTCACTAATGACCAACTGTCTCTTCAGTGGCACATGACACAAATATTCTGTGATTTCAGTTTCCAGTGCCAAATTGATTGCCTGATACTTTGCATTTTCAAAAACTTCCTTTTTATTGTGACTTAAAGATTGTGATATTTAAAATAATTGCACTGAATTGATACCTTGTACTTGTAAAACATAAATAAAGATAGAGGGATGGAGTAATGATTCCTTGGTTAACAGCACTATCTGCTTTTTCACAAATCTGGTTCCTAGCTAGCATCCATTCATGTAAATACCCTATAACTCCAGCTTCCTGGGATCTGATACTCCCTCTGGCCTTTACAGGTATAGGCACACATGTGATATATACACATAAATATTTTTTTAAAGAAAGATACACACACACACACACACACACACATAGGTCTAGAGACACTCATACACACACCAAAGTACACAGAGCCCACTGCTACACTCTTGCTTACATGCACTGCCCTCCCCTCTGTGGAAGAGACTTGTGTCTTCTGGGGCCTCACCATCTGTGGAACTGTGATCAAAACATTACTATTCAATTACCATCTAAGCACAGCTGTAGAATTATGGAGATGTGTTTTTACAAAACCAAGCGATTGTCTGAGTCTGCCTCCCAATGAAGAGACAGAAAAGTCTAATTCATAAAACAATTCATACTTTATAGTGCATTTATATACAACACACTGGGTGTCGTCCTGTTTACTTGGATTTCATACCATCTTTATTTAGTGTCTACTTTATAAGACTAGCAAATAATTTCCAAACATCTCTAAATTTAAGGGGGGAAAAATGTAACTTCATGAAGCTGATTTAAATTAGCTCAGTCTGGGTTCTTCCCAGAAGCGGAGGCTGAAACAAAATGATTTATTTTGGGAACCAATTTGAAGAAACAAGTAAATAACTAGAAAAATTCAAATGGGACACAGAGAAAAGCCAATTATAGGGTTCTTAACTGAGCTGGTCGCTGGATATGGACAACCGAGGCTCCTTCCTCCTGGGCTATGCTACTGTCATTGTGGAAACACTTCTCCTATAGTTTTCTGAAGGATGCAGAATGGGCATCTTTATCTACTTACTCCCAATGTTGCCCTGTGTGAATCTCATTCACTCCCACTTCCAGTTTGGGTAGAAATCAGATCAGCCAGAGCCTCAAAGAAACTCCAAATCAGAAACCAAGAATTCTGTGATACACCTGAAAGGGGAAGCCCATGTGTAACAACTGCATATAGCATAGTCAAACAGCAGGCTGGTGGACAAAGAAGGATACAAAAGTGACCCATCCAGTATGGGATGCTTAATCCTTACTATGCCATCTTCTCCAAACAGCATCACTTAGATTGGTATACCATCCTTCACTAGAGCTTCTGACACATGCTAATCTCCTTTGTTTACCAGATTAAGCAGAACACTTTCACAAATTCAGATCAACACTTTTGATGAAAATCAAAACATGGATTCTCTTCCATTATAGAGAGTGATGAATGAAGCGTAAGATACTTCTTCAGAAATTGAACAGTGTCATACAGCATTGCAATAGACCAATGGGAGCTTTCGAGGAAATAACGAAGAAGGCAAAGTGAATTGCCTTTGCACAAAGGTTGGAGGGCATAGGAGAAAAAAATTAGAAAGGCTTAAATAGATAGATGTGGGCAATCAAGTAGCCATGAGGTTGATGAGGATGGCAGGTCCTAGATCACGAGACTCTGAATGCAATCATAAGCATATTGCACTCCATCCACTGGCATTGGAGTCCAGGGAGAGCTGAAAAGAAGTGAGTTATTGTTTCGCTTTTTCAAAAGGTAACATTATGGGATTTAGATCATCTCAGGAATTTTAAAAGTAAACTCAAGTTTATTCATCTTTTTGTTATTTGTGCTTTGTATGGTGGTAATGGTGTGTGTGTGTATGCAAATGTGTGTGTGTGCGCAAATGTGTGTGTATGTGAGAGGGGCATATTGTGTATTCAGGTGTGCACACCTATGCCTGAATTTGTAGAGGTCAGAGGTTGGCTCCGGGTACCTCCTCCTTTGCCCTCTGCCTTAAGTTTCTATACAAGTCTCTTACTGAACTTGGAGCTTTCTGCTTCAGGTAGATTAGCTTGGCCATCAAGCCCCTACGATGTGCCTGTTGCTGTCTCTTCCTATGCTCCATGCTTGAATTACAGATGTACACCAACCAGCCTGGCTATTGTGTAGGTGGTGGGGATCAGAACCCAGATCCTAAAAACTGCACAGCTAGTCCTTTACCAACAGAGCCATCTCCCCTGTCCAAGTTTGTGTATTTGGATGATCCCAAGACGAAAGTAGGTCAAGTCTGTCAAACATTTCAATTCACAGCATATACAACAACCTGCATGTCTGTAAACACACAGAGAAATATGGCTAACTTTAACAGGAGGATAAACAAAAACTACAACAGCACTTCATCCACCAGAGACTTTTGTGCAAGCCTGGGTCTGTTATTTATTATATCGTACTCACCATGCATTACAATGCTAGCTAGAAATAATTTAAACCATCGGCCATCGCCATGCCCCTTTAGTTCTGTGAGGCAGTGTGATAATTCAAGAAGACTAACACCAGAACTCAACCCAGAAATTTAGACTCCCCCCCCCCACTCTGTTGAGAGGAAAATCAATCATCTTAGTATCTCGAGAACATGAATAATGGGTATGCAATAAGCAAAGATGACTTTCTCAACTTACATCTGGCGAAACAAATTAACTCAAAGATCCTTTCAAAATGTAAGCCAGAAAACAAGAGACAGACATGTCAGTGGAGGCAGAAGATAAGGCTATGACGGCTATGGGAAAATGCCAGCAGACACAGAGCAAAGAAAGGCTTGGAGTACCAAGAACTGTCTGAACCTCTATTTCCATGATTCCTGGAAAATACCCTCACCATCCCCACCCACCCCCTCCCTCGAGTTCTGCTAGTCACAAGACTGCTGTTGGTGATGAATAGCCAGGAAGGTGACCTACTCTTAATAGCAATAGAGTAAGCACCCAGAACAGACGAGTTAGAGCACCCTCCATATGCTGATTTCAGAGCCACTAGATATGTACCCAGGAGTAAGAGGTGGATCATGAGATTGCATAGATGCTCCACAGGTAGAAACACTGCTCAGAGAGGACCTGGGTTCTGTTCCCAGCACCTACATAGCACCTCACAACTACCTGTAATTCCAGTTTCAGTAAGATCTGGATTCCTTCCTCTTCGGGCTTTCAGGCACACTGAGCATGTGCATGGTACATTTACAAACATTTAGGCAAATAACTCATGCCCTAAAATAATAATGGATGATTCTTTAAAAACATAAAGACAGCTGGGTTATACAGTAGTTCTCTCTTTGGTTTTTGAGGAATGTCTATATTATTTCCATAATGGCTGCAATAGTTTACAATTCTACCAGCAGTATCTGAAAGTTTTTTTTCTCCACATCCTGACCAGCATTCCAAACTTTTCTTCTCCTGGGTAAAAGCTATTGTACTGGGGTTAAGGTGACATTTCATTGTGTTTTTGTTGTTGTTGCTTTTCATATGCTTGATGATATGTTAGGTATTGTCTTTTCAGAAATGATTATTCAAATCATTTGTGAGAATCTCTTTTTATTATTATTTCTTGTAAAAGAATGTGCTTGGATACGTAAAACCAACTGGAAACCAATGGAACTATGACTATCAGTCAAAATATTCTAAAATAAATTATATACCGTACTAATGAAAATTTTTCTTTTTTAATGTGTTTAATATCAAGATCTGATCATGGTAATTAACATAATTTTAATATAGTGATGAACAGAAATAGCATCTTAAAATATCTGAAACATTGTAAACTGTTACAAGAATATCAATATTTATGCTGGTGACAAATTCATCATGTTGCTGATATTCCTGTGGTTTTTTATTAACTAATAATCCATGCTGATATTCCTGTGGTTTTTTTATTAACTAATAATCCATGCATATGGGGCCCAGGGATGCACAGACACTTTGCATGACAATTTGAGTTCAAAACATAACACCACGAAATAGTAAATTAAATAACTGACACATATACAACTGAAGTCATACTTTATAGATTGCCAGCTAAGTCTGCCAGCTATACTTTGAAAGGTGCAGTCTGTGTGCTCTGTCCATTTACTGATCCATTGACTGGTGGAGGATTGAGGGTTGCCAATATCAAAGAATTCTTTGGATTTCCATTGGATGGGTGTTGTCCTTTGTAAATTATTATATTGAAAGCATAGGTAACAAAATGCTGCAATGACCACAGAGGTACTTAGAAATACTTTATTTTCATGAGTATAACACTGTCAGCTATATTCAGCCTAAAACAGTGTCGATGTGTATATGAATAAGATCTGATTTTTTTTAACCCACAGACATTGCTAAGCACAAAAGAATTTGAAAAGCTGTTTTGCTTTTTAAATAACTGAACTCTCTCTTAAAAAGGGATGTTTAGTGCAGAGTTTAAGTATAAACTCTAATTCACCTGCCTGACCTTGAATAAACTTAATTTCCTCTTTTGTAAAATGTATATGAAAATAATATTGACTACATTAAATTTCTGTGAGAAGTAAAATGGGCCAAAGAAGTGGATTTTTTCTTTTTGTTTTTCTGTTCCCAGCAACAAGATCACAGCTACTTAGCAGAGTTTGAAATTACCCTAGCATCTCACAAGCAGTCTTTCAAAATATAAAATAGGACAGAGTAGAGATTATATATATGGTTAAGGAAAATGCTACTTAACAAAACCTTTTTATTCAAGACAAGTTTTCTCTGTGTAGCTTTGACTGCCCTAAAACTCACTCAGGAGACCAAACTCACAGAAATCTGCCTTCTTCTGCTCCCTGAGTATTGGAACCAAAGTCTTGCACCACCACCACCCAGCCAGAAACTTTTATTTCAAATATGTGTGTGTAACTTACTTCAGTTTTACACAATAATATTTTTACTGTGAGTTACTGGAAAATTGTTTTAAATTCAGAAATGAGATTGCTTAGCAGTGTGAGTTAAGGCTGGCATTATCGGCTGTAGGCCTTACCACAGGCCAGGAGCATCAGGGAATGGAAGGATGACTAGGTCACATGAGCATTGAGAGATCTATCTAACACACTGATTCTCCTCAGTGTTTGGAGCTCAGTTATGGCTTTTAATAAATATTGTTTATGATTGGATGGAGTTAGACACAGGCATGGCAGCTAAAAGTGTAGCCATGAAAAAGCTAAACAGAAGCCCTATCTTTGGAATACATATCTTCTCGGGGAATACGACAATCAGTAAGAGAAATGTATAGAAAGTTGGGGCTCAAGGACAATAGAAACAACTCTGTTTCTATCTAACTAAACTAAAGTGCTTGGTGCTCTTACAGAAAACATGAATTCAATTCTCAGTACCCATATAGTGGCTCATAACTCAGGGGTGGGGGTGTCCGTAGTCCTTTAAAAGATAAGGGAATAAACGAAAGAATGACAGATGTACTTTGAAACTTTAAAAGACATTTCCAAGGCAAGAGAAAAACAAAGAAAACAAATATAGCCTTGAAGAAGTTAACTTTGCCCCCACCCCCTCAGTGTGTGATTTTCCTTGGTATAAACAATCTGGGTTACCTTACAGTTTACCTGCCATGTGACTTGCAAAAGGGTAATGTGATTTCAAAACTCCAGGCTCATAGAAAGTCTTTTTTTAGACCCTTAGTTACCAGATAATGACAAGGCATTGAGCTGTGGTATATTAAATCCCAAAATTAATCCAGGAGCAGATGTGCCTGTGAGTATGAAGAAAAACCTAGTGCCCTGTGCCTGGGTCCCATCAATTCCTCACCACATTTTCCTATTGAAAGCAAGAATCAAGAAAAAGAATGTTGGACTTAACACCTTCTGATCTGAGAATGAGAATTCAGTTTCTGGATAGGATGTGCACATTTATAGACATGCAGATTCCCTCTCAACTAAATAAGACAGAAACATAAAAATAGCCCAGGGGTGAGGAGAATGCCTTGGAACAAAAGAACAGAGGTTACAGTAGATAAGAAATTCTCCAAAGGTTTGACTGTTTGGAGACCTTTATTTTGTAAAGAGGAGAGAGTCTTTTGTTTTGCAGCAAGACTATCAGTGAATGATAAAACTCATCAGAAACGGGAAGAAGTAGAAAGATGGATCTCTGGAGGTGTATCTCTTTGGGGAACAGGAACAAAGGCAGTCACATTTGCTTTCAGCACTGAGACAAAATACTGGCAAACATCGGCTAAGGAAAGGAAGGATTATTGTGTTTCCTGTTCCTCTGCAGAGATTTTACTCTGCAGTCAGCTAGCTCTATCATCTGGGCCCTGAGCAGAGGACTTTCATGTTGGCAAGAGCACATGGTACAGGCTGATTACTCCATAGCAGCCGAAAGGCCAAAACACATACCAAAAACAAACAACGAAACAGAAAGGCAGAGGGATTGTGGGACAAGATATTTCCTTCAAAGCTGTTTCCCTTTATAGTCCATTCAGACATGGGGTCATCAATGATGGACCCACAGCTAAGGCTAAAGTTTAAAGCTTCCTGTCCAATCATCTCTCAATCTGTGGATTAGGATTACTTGAGATGCCTGAGATTATAGGGGCCATTTCCCACTCAAACCTCAACAGCAGACATTCCAACTGCTAACACTTGCAGGATGCTTACTTGGGACAAGCTTGACATTTTGCATCTTTGGCTGAGTCTTTCTGCTAACAATATAAAGAAGCTGCTGGGACTCCCTTGCTTTTAGGGATCGAAGTAACATGGACACAGTGCCATGGCCAGTAACTAACACAATCTTCAAGCTGTTTTTTGAAATTAGCTGCATCAAATGCTTTCCTATTTATTCTCTTTCCATGATAAAATGCATTATGGTTCTTCTGCAGGATTGTGTATGTTGAACACACGTGATAAGTGTTTTGCTCTCTTATTGCTGCAATAAAACACTAAGTAAAAACTACCTGAGGAGGAAATGGTTTCTTTAACTTAGAACTTAAAATCAATCATGGAAGGAAGTCAGGGCAGGAGCTTCAAGTAGAAAATAAAGCAGAGGCCACAGAGGAACATGACTTCCTTCTTGCTGGCCATGAATTGTTCTATTTGCTTTCTTATACACCGTAAGACCACCTGCCAATAGCTAACACCACCCACAGTGGGTTGGACCTTCCCTCATCAATCATTAATCAAGAAAACACAACACTGACATGCCCAACTACCAATCTAGTAATGGAAGCAATTCTTTAATTGTGGTTCCCTCTTCCCAACTATCTCCAAAACTAACCAGCCCTCTCCATGCATTCTTCGCAAACTAAGCCAATGGAGACTCTTGGTAAAGGACTGGTCCTCTAACAAGAGCGTGGATCTCCAGAGTGGGCTCTGAAGCCCTGGGATTTGCTCAGAGTCTGCAGATCACCATCTTGCTCTGTCTTCTCGCTGCCCCTCACTATCCCCACAGCAGCATTGAAGATCTCTGACTGTTTGCCTGGGCCTAACAACTCCTCGGGATCACCTCTCAGCATCGACTGTAAATGTAGTGACAATCCTGCCACCTCACCTGTCCCTCTGAGGTATCGCCCTGATCCTTCTAGGTAGCAAACATGGCCACAGTGCTGCTCAACATTCTTCCCTAGCTTTTCTTCCTCCCCTGAGGCATGTGTGAGGCCTCCTGAGTGAGCTCAATCCGGTTCCTAGTCCAGAGCCTCCACTATCATCACCCAGGCTATGGCATATTCTCTTCATACCTCTCCCTTACTCTCCCACAAACCTTTGCTCCTACTCCAGTACTTCCGGCTTGCAGTCCTAGCAAACATCTATGTTTCCTTCTTCCCTTGGAAAAATCCCTAACTTCCCTCTACCCACAGAGAGATTTGGTTTAAGAGGAAAATCAGGATTTTTGTTTGTTTGTTTGTTTGTTTGTTTAGTCAATATCTTTTTTTTTTTTGGTTTGGTTTTTGGCTTGTTTGTTTATTTATTTTGTTTTGTTTTTGTCTTCGGCTAGCCTTTAACATGATTCTTGAAAACATTAAGGGTTTTGAGTCTTTCCATTTTTATAACCACAAAAAAAAAAAAAGTGACAAATTACCATGTGTTGAATGAATTTAAGTGACTTGATCTGAGGAACCGTTTTTTTGGGTTTTTTTTTTTTTTTTTTTTTTTTTTTTTTTTTTTTTTTTTTTTTTTTTTTTTTTTTTTTTTTTTTTTTTTTTTTTTTTTTTTTTTTTTTTTTTTGGTCTGGGCAGAGCTGTTTGAACCCTGATCTTTTCCTTCGGATTTTATGGCTAGAGCCTTGAGTTAATGGCAAACATACTCATTGTTTTGGTTTGGGTAAACACCCTGCAAACCCAGTATCAGGTGACTGACAGGTGACAAATGATTCTGCGTTCCAGAACAAGCTGACCCAGCATCCAAGCTATGCTGTTTGCTTTTCACTATGAAACTAGCTTTCCCTCAAGGCTCTGAAAGTTAAATCCATCCTCTGGTCCTTCTTGTTCCACCTCATAGAAACGTGTATGAGAGAATACTGCACAAAGAAAAATAAATGGAGATAAAGAGAAAGTAAAGAAACAATGTCAGAGAGATAAAGAAGCCACAGAATTCATCTGGCCAGTGGATCTGAGTCAAAAGTTAATTGCCCATACCCAGACAGAAGGTTGAACTACAGGACTAGGGACCATGTCCAAAGGACCACAACGCCCTCCATCAGCCTTAGCATGCCTGCTTCCAAAGACTCCATCAGCATGAGCCTCATCCTTGTCAACCCTCACCTGCAATATTTCCACCTTCGGAGACATTGCTTCCCACCTACTCAAGTGCAGAGTATAGCAAATGTCATCGTCCTTAAATTTTTTTTTTAAGGTGCATGACTAATTTGCTAAAGCCTTAGGACCTTCTAGACAATAAATACGTTTCTATCATGTTTGCCTGTGGTCTATGACATGTCCACATGCCTTGTAGTACCACTTAATTTCATTCTTTTTAAATGGCTTACCTCTCCCTCATCCTCATAAGAGACAATATATTCATGTTCTAAGTAGTGAGGAGTCCATACAGTCTCACATAGCTCGCTGACTCAGCGAAATGCTTATATGCTGCTAGCTGAAGGGAAGTAAGCGGTTCCTGTGGGTCTTGAGGCCCTTCCCCCAGCTCCTAGCATTGTCTCACATTGTCTGGTTTGAACCTAGGCCAGTTGATTCTCCTCCAAGTTCCATTTTGGGTCAGATCTCAGGAGACAGCCTGTCTGGTGGTTCACAAAACAAATATCGTTCAGAATATCCAACCCAACCTGGAGTCAGGGTGGGTCATCACAGCTTTGGAACCTTCCGACTACCCTTTATGCCCTGTGCTGGAGGAGAGGGAGATAAACTGAATGATGGGATTGCTATAATTTCTCCAGGAGAGCATCTGAGTCCTACAAGGAGGCAGTCAGGCTGCCCAGTTCACTTCCCTCTTACACAACCAGTGTCCCCTGCCAGGGGCCTATGTCATCTTCAATTTCTCTGTGTTTACTCCTGGGCGTCTCCCCTTGTGGCCTCAAAGCACCTTTAGCTGTCTACCACTATTTAGTTCCTGTTTGAGCCCGCTAAATCCCCTGCAAAGATCACAGAGAGCTGCAAGAAGGGTTTCGACTTGCAAAGACCATAAAATCCTGCAATGGAGACAAAAAAGGCATAATTGCAAAGTTAGAATCAAGCATGTGGTTGTTGTAGTGCGTACATGTGTTCCCCAGGCCTATTGACTGACAGGTTTGTCTACAGAGCTGCTGGGATTATTTTCAAGGAGTCAAGTAGTATGGCATGAGCATCAGGGCAGCGGGGTTAGGTGACATCTGGTTCCCTTGTAGCCAGGCCCCTCCCTATTTTAATCAGCCACGTTTAAAACATTTTGAAATTGAATTAAGTATTCTTATTGACTTACAATCTAACATCATTATTTAATGAAAAATTACTCATCAAACTTGCTGTTATAAGTTTGTTTCTTTAACAAATCTTTAATTATTTATTTTCTTATCTTAATTTTTTGTCCATTGATGTTTTGCCATAGATGTTGGGTCCTCTAGAACTGGGGTTAAAGACAGTAGTGAGCTGCCATGTGGGTGCTGGGACTTGAACCTGGGTCCTCTAGAAGAACAGTCAGTGCTCTTAACCACTGAGCCATCTCTGCAGTCCCTCCCTATACCTCTGTGTTTTATAGCAGAAAACTCAAAACAACTTTCAATACCTTTTTTTAAAAATGAATATAACAGAGGAATTTGGTGACTGATAGATTAGCATTATAAACAAGTTTTGCATGAATCATATTTTAAATTCTTTTCCTTTAAAAATATATTTAGAATGTCTGGAGAAGGGAATGTATGAGTATGCGTAGGTTCACATACCACGACCTGCCTGTGAAGACTGGGAACAGCTTTGTGGAGGCAGATCTCTCTTTTCACCTTGATATGGGTTCTAAGGACAGAACGAACACAGATCCCCAGGCTCCACAGATGCGCCTTTACCCACAGAGCTATGTCACTGGCCCATGGATTCTTTTTAGTTTATGGTATAAATAATAACAACATAGGCCAGTATGGTAAGAAGACTCGGGTACTGGAGAAAGATGTCATGAATTGGAATTTGCTCTTTCCCCTGTCTTGTGAATTTGGAAAAGAACAGGAATTTTTGGCTCATGAAATTTTTTTTTTAAATAAAGACAAGCTGTTGTATATGATACAAGTGGCATAGTATTATGTATGCTATTTTATGTATGCTCTTTGGAATTAGACAAGTATAAATCACCAGAATAAAACTCTTTGTTTCCATAATAAATAAGTGCTTGTAAACTAGCTGATTACCTTTAGAAGGAAAATATGCTCTTGGGTCTTATCTGCGGATACATGGTATGTACAGCATCTGCACTGAGACCAGGTGAGATCCGTATGTAATCACTTTTGAAGAAGATTTAGTATTTGACAGAGATTTAAATTAGAAAGGATGTACTCTGCCAGAGACAGGAGGACACTTTGTCTGATGAGCTCATTAGTGAGTGTCACTAGAAGTCTAGGCACAACCCGGAGACAACAGAAATGAAGCCCATCAGCAGAGCCGAGAATCTTCTAAGCCCTGTGGAGAGGTAATATGGCCTCCTTCCCAGAAAGCACATGACTCTAAAGTCTCAGTAGGCCATGAGCAATTGTGTGACCTTAGACAAGGTGATTGACTTTTGGAAGTCTCCAATAGCAATAATGCATGGAAGACGGGAAGCCACTGGTTAGAGTGTAGGCTGCAGCACCCTGCCTGCAAAGGAGTTCAAAAATAGGTTATTGTTAACTCTTAATCCTTACTACTAGTGCTTATATTCTCCTCTCACAGTTTAAGATCTCTAACACACAAACAAAACTAAAACCAGCCCAAATCTAACCTATGAATGAGAGGACAGCAAACAAAACCTGAAAATTCTCTAGGAAATCGAACCGGGGGTGGGGGGGGAATAAAAATTATAAGTTGTCCTAACTGTGCTAAAGAGACACTATTAATGCAGTCCCTATAGCTGTTGTTAAGGACACATAAAATGTCAGTCATTAACAAATTTGACAATTCAAATTAAATGAAAAAAAAATCTTAAAAATACAACTTGTCAAAACCTAACATTAAATACTAAAGTTGTTTACTAATTTATTTTACTTTAAATATATCTATTAGTTACTGTCTATTCTTCCAGAGGACTAGGATTTAGCCCCCAGAACCCACATGGTAGCTCCCAAATATCTGTAACTCCAGATCTAGAAAATCCTGTGCCTTCATCTGGACTTCATGGATACCAGGTATGTACATGATACACAGACATACATGCAGGCAAGCATCCATACACATAAAATAAAATAATCATGTTTTTTAAAAGTAGCAAAAGCCATTTTAGGAACATTTAAATGGCTTTCATTTGCCTTGAAATTTGAGGATACTGGCCGTCATGACAGAGAAGTCATGCCTCAGAGGAACTTGAGGCAGCTGGTCGCATCGTATCTACAGTTAGGAAGCAAAGAGCACTGAATGCTATACTACTCTGGTTTCCTTTCCTTCTATTCAGTCATGGCCCGAGCGTATGGAATGATAGATGCCACTCACATTTAGTGTCTTTTATCTCAAAGTCTCTCATAGACATGATCAACTGTTTCCATGATGATTCAAAACACTACCAAGTTGACAATAAAGATTAAACACTACAATGACCAGTTGGAATTTTCCTTGGAATTCTAGATTAATTCAAATCAACTAACATGATTTTCTACAATAACAAATCAGAGATAAACAACCAGAAGACTATTCCATTGTGCAAGAAGTCTGCAACAAGACATCTGACAAGAGCCTATGTCCACTCAATAAAAGACTATCAGTGACTAGGGTTAGAAATGAGCCTCCCCAGTCTGATTTGCAAAAAATCTTTAAAGAATGTACAGATTACATCATATTATCATATTTAACCCAAAATATTGAATGTATTTCTTCCAAGTATTGGGAACAAGATAGGGATGTTCATTCCTACCAATCTAGGTGCATCCCAATTTAACAAATACCATGCTAAGGGCTCAGTCTGGAAATCATTACATTTCAGAACAGTATGAAATCCTATTACATTCATTTAATCTTCCTTCACTAATTTATACAATGTATTATGGTGATATTCATCCCCACCTCTTTCCAGATCCACCTTCTCACTCCCACCCACTCCCAACTTTATGTCCCCCTCTTTTTCATAACCAGAAGACCAATATGTGGTGTTCATACACTCACTGGTGTGGACCATCAACTAGAGTGTGGTCAGTAGATCAGGGACTATACCTTTAAAAAGGAACCAAGGAAATCAGTAACAAACAGCACAGAAGATACATGAGGTAAAAGGCAATTTCAGCTAAGTATATACAATGTATTTGATGCATGAATAAATTCTATTTTCAAACAAAGATACGCAAATTTCTAAGGAAGAAGTTGGCTTCTCCAGCTATCACAAAATGAATCGGAAAAAAGTCTACTTCAAGAGCACCAAATGACTGCCCTACCCCAGGACACTTCTCTCTCTCTCTCTCTCTCTCTCTCACACACACACACACACACACACACACACACACACACACACACACACACACACATTCACACTACCCACTGCTCCATTTTACAATGAAGCCCAGCAAGTAGCATGGTTCCAAGCTCTGCTCCAGCAACCCTGCGTCTCCAGCACAAACAGCTATTTCTGTCTTCCTCCCTCCTTCCTGTTTCAGAAGCAGGTTCCCTTTCTCTCTGTAGCTCCCACATCTCCTTTTCAGTTTCACTGCTCATTTCCTCTCTCAGCACTCATCCTGTACCTTTACCTTGGTTTTTCCCCTTGAACTGCACCGGAGGCCCCTGTCACCACACCCCGAATTTCCAGCCCATTCTCTCTTTTGAACATTATCCCCAGCTTTTCAAGGAGCCCTAAGTGTAAGCCGCCCATGTTGCCACAGCCTCTCCTCAGCTTCAACTGAGGCGGCACAGGCTGCAGAAAGGAGAGCCAGGCTGGGCACTGCAGGTTTCTCCTTGTACCTCAACATATGGTCTCCAGAGCAAGCAGGCCCTAAGGGGCAAGATAGTTTGAGGTTGGAATAATGGGTTTTTATGTAAAAAAAAATGTACCAATTTTTAAATTTTATAAGTTTATTTCATTTTTTAATACTGAGGGTCAAATAAGATGTCGCTTCTGGTTTGGCCTGGCCCTATGGTCCCAACATTTTCAAACTATATTTCCTTCAGCTGACATTCTCCCAAATAGTTTCTCCAGAACATCTAGCACTTTACTACAGCCTTTCTCACCCCAGCTCTCCACCACCTCCTGGGGACGGCACCTGCTTTACACCAGACCCCTCTCTAAATCAGCATCATCGGGGCCTTGTATCTGCCCTTCTCCTCACCAACCCACTGTTTTGCTTTCTCTAACACCTCTAGTTGTTTTTTCTAATTTGTGGGGTGTGTGCATGTGTGTGGAAGGGGTGATGTGGGTGTGGGAACTCATTCACATGTGGAGGTCAAAGGTCAGTTTGTTGTTCTTTCCCCTTTTGGAAGCAGGGCCCCTCACTGGACCTGGAGCTCACTGACTCAGCTAGGCTAGCCAGCCAGTGACCTGAGAGAGCTGCCTGTCTCTTCTCCCCAATGCCACCCCATACTGTTCTTTAACAAGTTTCCTCAAATGTAGTTGGACTTTCTTTGTGAGCCTGCCAGCTCCCCAATAGTGGTACAGAGGCTTAATAATAGTTATGACAGCTTGGTTTTAGTTTAGGCTTTATACTAGCTCTTATAACTCAGCTAACTCATTTTTTAATCTGTGTTCAGCCACGTGGCTTGGTTACCTCTTCTTAATACGGCACATCTAACTTGCTCCAAGTCTGATGATGAAATTGTACACCTAGGGCCTGGATCCTTCTCCCAGTTTTTCTCTCTCTGCTTGGAAGTCCCAGCCATTCTCTCCTGCCTAGCTATTGACCATTTAGCTCTGTATTAAACCAATCAGAAGGTGCCTTTGGCATAGACACATTTTTACAATGTAAACAAATATGCTACATCATAGCTCCCCATGTTGAGATAATAGAGCCCCCTAATAGGCCTCCAGGGGATGAGAACTCAGGTGCTTGTGATGATGTGGGAAATATTTTACCAATTGAGCCATCTCCTCAGCCACTCTAACTTACTCTTTGTTTGATCATCTTCTTTTAAATAAAATTTAAAAAAAAACTTTCTAGTTGTTAAAATAAAGAAATAGAGAGGGGGTAAAGGAAGGAAGGAAGAAAAGAAAGACAGACAGAAAGAAAGAAAGGAAGAAATCTCTTCTTGGATTTCAGCTCTCCCTAACACAGCTTACTCTACCACCCCTTCCCACATCTCTCCCCCACTGCAGTGTCAAACTTGTGGAGACAGTGTACAAGGCCCAAATTCATGTTGACTCATCTTCTTCCTTTACTCCACCACTCAGTGTGTTCACTGCAGCCATGTCCTCCTGAACAACCAGGCTCAAACGGTGTCAGCTGCTGTCCGTCTCCTGACACCACACCCAGGCCCCATTCATATCTCTGTACCCCTTGACCAACTGTCTTGAATGGCTCCTGATCTATTCCTCCCAGATTTTGACAATTCTTATCAGCTGGACTACAGCCCCAAACCTCCAAATGCCTTTCCATGTTCTCCTTTATCATCTCTTACTCTATTCTGCTGCAGTTTGGGATAAGTAGCTTCCCTCAGCTTGCATAAAGTGGAACCCAAAGCCCTGTGCACTGACTCTCCGACCCTCGCAGCCTGGCTTCCTGCACTCCCATCCCAGAACCCTATGTTTCAAGTAACTGTAGGTTCCCTAACCACAACCTTGTCTCACTGTTTAACTTACTCTCTACACAGGATAGACTTCTTTCTGTCTCCCCCAAACCACATTGCAACAGAAGCCTTCCTAAATGTCCTAATTGCTCCTGACAAACAGAGTCCTTTTCTTCTTTGAAGCCCACCACCCTGCAGTCTTTGTGCCTGCAAACATGCTCAACCTGGCCATGGGCTGCATGTGATTAAGCGTAGCTATAAAGCTTTCCAGTACAAAACCTTAAGCTTACTTAAGACATAATGAGATACTTTTCCAATTTTTAAACTGGATTGCGTAATTCTCAAATGTAAACTTTATAGACGGCAATATTGTCTCACATAGTCAAAAGGCTGGGTGCACGTGGTAGAATCTGAGCCCATGTGCTGTCTTTCTTGAAAGTGTGAGTATCCTAGACTTGACTCTCCCATCCCTAACACAGCCATTTCCTGCTATATATATTTGAGGACTGTGTAATGGCCAATATCTCAACACAGGACAATAATAACTATCCTATATATTTTTGTCAATAGGGTTTGAGTTTGGGAGCATGAGAAAGTGAGACCTGCCTGTCTTATTAGGTGGCAAAGGCTTGGGATTAAAACCACACATGCTCAGTGAGTTGCAGGTACAATCTCACACCTCTTGTTTTAACTGGACACTGGCAGGCTGAGACTGCTATGTCCAGCAATTGCTTTTCTCTCTCCTTACCTCCTCCTCGCCCCCTCTTCTCGCTCCCCTCCCTCCATCAATCCATCTCATAGTGCTCTGTGCACATATTACACTGGGCTAGCTTCCCTGGAATTAAACCCAAGACTCATCCATAAAGTCATCTTGACCTATAGCCCTTTCATGTTGTTTCATTTCAAAGCAAATATAGTGACTTTTTATTGAAATAGAAACAGTTCCCACTTGGTTAAAAATAATTCCGGGGCCAAGGCTCAGTCAATAAAATACCTACTGCAGGAATATGAGACTGATTTGGATCCACAGCACCCACATTAAAGCTGAACCTAGAGACATGCACTTCTAGCCCTAGCACTATGGGATGATGGGCAGAGACAGGCAGGTCCCTGGAGCTCATTGTCTAGTCTATTCCAGCCAAATCAGTGAATCTCGGACACTAGGGTGGGGAGTGTGGGAAGAAAACACCCAGTACTGAACCCCACCTCTATACATGTGCATGTACACCAACATGAACATGTGCACACACCTTGACAAATATATACATCTCTCTCTCTCTCTCTCTCTCTCTCTCTCTCTCTCTCTCTCTCTCTCACACACACACACACACACACACACACACACAAGAATTCAAAGAGCAAATTACATGAAGAGAAAATTCTCCTGTTTACACCATATTCCCTTAGTTCATCAACTCAGAAAAAATAACTTATGCACTAATTTCTTGGTAATCTTTCTGTTTCCTGTCCTTGCAAATACACACACACAGAGATAGAGATGGGGAGAGAGAGAGAGAGACATACAGACAAGCATACAAATAGAGACAAAGAAAGAGACAAAAAGATTGATGCTACATATATTTGTTACTATTATAGAAACAAAGGCACACAATGTACACTTCTTATGCATTTTGGGTCCTTTCATTAACAGCAGTCAGTGGTTTATAAACCTAAGTTAAGATCTAAATCTCTTAGAACAGTGCTTAAGCCATAGTAAATGCTAAATCAATGTCCCCTCACATGGTGGAGGTCAAAGAACAGACTCCAGCATTCAAGACTCTCAGAACACCAAGACAAACACAGTTTCACCACACAGGAACCCCAGGGATGCTTCTCCGGAGACGAGCCTCCAAAGACTATACTATTACCTCTCTTGGTGTCTGTGTGGCATCTGAAAAAAATGTTGCCATCAGAAGTCACACTTCCTCAAATGAAGTTTTATGTCTCTTTCTCCAGTAGTGATACATATGAACTACAAATGGGGAAATACTGCTTCATGGCAGACTTTGCTGCAACTATTACCAGAAAATTAAAAAAATGTCTTCTGCACTTCAATCCATTACATCATAGTAGCAATGTTAAACTCATCTAAAAAGAATGAATTATATTAAGCCCCTAGTCTGACCAAAGATGGCTCATCACCACACTAGGTCAGAAACATTTCTGAAAGGTAATCAATGGAGAGCGTCCCTTGCACTTGGTTCTGGTTCCTAATCTCTCCACTGGGATCCCCTAATTAGGGCAGAACTCATGGCAGCTGTATATTCCCAGGCTAGTCAAAGCAGGAGCAAAAGTAAGACTGAGAGGAGACCAGAGATATACCTGTTCTCTCACAAGCCGTTTTTGGTTCAGACTACTTTGCCTATGGTATGAAACCGTGTGCTCTGGCCACACAATTTTCTGTTCCCCAGAGACACCTTTTCATTTCCTGATGCAGAACACTAACAGAGGCCTTTCACTTGCCCAGGCCCTATGACCCACAATGCACCTGTCACACTCGGCAACCAAGGTAGCCTGGGGGTAGGATGTAGAAAAGGGCAAAAGTTTTGAAATATGGGGTTATTTTGGGTGTCTGGGAGTTTGAGAGAACTCGTGACTGAACTTAGGAAGGAGGCTGCTGACTTAAATAAACATGGATCATTCCAGAACAAATAATTGAGTCCATTTAAATTCATGAACCCCCTCCATGCCAGAGCTTTCTGTTTTAAATAGGCATCATATCTGTGTTCGTGGGTATGTGCACACACTCCCAACCAGAAGTTGGGAGAAATGCCAAATGGTAGCCTTTCCAATACTATGAAGAAAGAAACAAGAGATGCTTGACCCTATGCTGTACCCCACTGAGAGGTTTCTGTGGGGTAGGGACTAGGTCAAAATAAAGCCAACGACTGTAGACAACTGTTCCTCCTACAAAGTTCCCAAAGCCCTGCAGCGCCCGATACACGTGACCCACACAGCTACACAGACGCTGGATTTGGGGAACAAGCCTGTGCCAAGCAGCTGCAGGCCCTCACAGCTCTGTCTGCCCCGTCAAACACCTCAAAGAGCCTGACAAGGGGAAGATTTAAATTCCGGAGGAATTTGAGTCAATGGGGTACTAAAGAGAACAATAGGGGGGAAAATGAGCCAGGCAATTGAGGAAAGGGACCTCAAAAGACTGATGTCATTGGCCAGAACCTGAAGGCATCCTTGGTTCTGCTCTGACCAGAGGCTACTGACTTCATAGAAGCACTGTGTGACCATAAACATCTGCCACCATAATTTCCCATCTGAGGCAAAAGATAAAGCCTCCCTCAAACCTAAAGGCACTCTACTTTTAGCTTGTCAGCTCTTGGTCAGGCTGCCTAGGCCAGCATCAGTGCTGGACTGATCGCTCTTGACCATAGCAGGGCAGGGAGATAGGATATTGCTGCAAGTACTAATTCACCCAAGCCCTGGGGATGCTGGGTGAGAATAAAAAGTGAGATACAAAAGGACATGCAAACAGTGTGCCAAGACTCAGGTCAGAGAAGAGCTCAGGCCACCCTGTCACTTCTGCTCATGCAGGGACTGAGGCTGATGTAGGCTGTGCCTCATTCTGAGCAAGGGATTGGTCTAAGGCCAGTGCACACAGACGGAGGTGAGGCCCACAGCTGACATGACTTTGGGGAAGGAATCGGACTCTCTCCAGGGAAGGATGGATGACAAGGCCATGCAGCTGTTGCAAAGTGTTGTGCTGTTGCAGTGACTTTAGGGAATTAAGACATTTGGAGAGGGAGTACAGACAAAATGCTTCATTTAGTCTGGCTTCCAGTTGCTTATACCGAGAACCTCTGTGACAGCAGTGAGGCCTCCTGCTGTTCTCTCTCTCCTGCTCCTTCCCTCTCCTCATCTAATCTGTCTAGAACACCCTATTGCTTCTATTCCAACCTGTAAACAAAATCTAACCCTTCCTGACCATTCCCACAGCCATCACCTCCACGAAAATTATCTTTGGCCTCTATCTCTGTGTCTGCTGCTGCTCATGAGGCAGAGATACCTTTAAAACCTAAGTCAGATGGTACCCTCCTCTCCCATCCAGAAACCCTCCAGCAACTCTCCCATCTAACTCAGAGGAAAGCGAAGAGGATAAGGCCCCCTCATCACCTTAGAAGACGTTGTGCATTCTGATCCTGGTGGCTGTTCATTCTCTACCTCCCATTACCTCTCACTTCCTTCACTTTCTCCAGCCAGGTCCATCTTCCTCTTGGTTAAGACCACTGGTACCTCAGAGCTTCCTGAAACTTTGTCTCTGGGTCTTAAGGACCTCTTTCATAAATGTTGTAACTCAGCTCCTTGAGGCCTCTCCCTAACTGTCTACCTAGGATGCTCCAAGCCATCCAGAACTACCCTCTTTGAGGTGCCCTATTTCTTTTCGGGACATATTCTAATGTCATAAGTAACTTGTGTCAGTTAGGAATAGAGATACTCCTAGTGAAGGAGTGAGTGGGTGATTTTGCCACAGTGCATGCACTAGAGACTGAGGAACTTACGCTACAGTCCCATATGTAATCCACTGTCCCATATGCAACCCACTGTCCATATGCAATCCACTGTCCCATATGCAATTCACAGTCCCATATGCAATCCACTGTCCCATAAGCAATCCACTGTCTCATATGCAACCCACTGTCCCATATGCAATCCACTGTCCCATATGCAATCCACTGTCCCGTATGCAATCCACTGTTTAGTGAATCATCATTTTGATGCACAGGTATGTGAATATGTATGTATGATGAAATTACTATGTATTTATTATGTAGCCTCCCACTTTGCTAAAATGTAAAAGCTTGAGAACAAGGAGTTGGATGCCATTGACTAGAAGAGGAGCCCCTGCATCAGCACCATCCATCCTTTGATACGTGTGTTGGATGTATTTATTGAGCACATCCACACAGTGCCAGGCGCTGTCCTGGGACCTAAAATACAAAGGTGAGTAAAACCACTGGTGCTCCTGTCTCCCTGCAGCTCTCAGCCTAGGCTATGGAGATAAATATTTCACAAATAAGGAAAGAAATCTGACATAAGAAAACTGTTAGAATAGTCCAGGAAGGACATTGTGTTTGTGGTTAGGTAGATGACAGGTGAGAGAAAATTACTGATAAGATTTAAGATTCACTTAGAAGATAAAGACTATATATATTATGAATGAATTGAGGAGAATTTTTATGACAGTGTTAAGACTTTCTAATTTAGGAAACTTGGTGGTATTGCCAATACTTCAATTGGTGGTGAAGGCTAAATAATGGTCTTCCAAAAGATGCTTGTACTCTGTTGTGGAGTATTATAACTAAACAAAGAGGCACTGTTAATTCTTCATGCTGCAGAATATTATTATAACTGTATAAAGGTGTGTTACTTTTGTTTGTGCTGTATTTCTTTAATTGTTTAAAGATGTGTTGCTTCTGTTTCACCTTGCCTGCTTAAGGCACCTGATCGGTCTAATAAACAGCTGGACAGCCAATAGCTAGGCAGAGAAACTGGGGTGGGGCGGGTGGGCAGAGAGAATAAATAGGAGGAGGACTCTAGGCTTGAGAGAGGGATGGGAGAAGGAGGACAGAGGAAGGAAGACACTCTGGGGCCAGAAGGCAGGCAGCCAGCCGTGAGAAGCAGTGGAAGTAAGACAGACAGAAGGAAAGAAAAGAAAGAAGAAAAAAGGCCCTGAGGCAAGAGTATATAAAGAGAAACAGGTTAATTTAAATTAAAAGAGCTACTTAGAAATGAGCTAGGCTGAGCGCACAAAACTAATAAGTCTCAGTGTCATGATTTGGGAACTGGTTGATAGCTCAAAAGTAAAGTACTGATACAGTATTCTTAAGCTGCAAATCTTACCTTATTGGGGAAAATAGTTTTGGCAGGTGTGGTTTAAAAATAGTCTTTGCAGGTGTGAGGGTGTTAAATAGTCAAATTATCCGGATTATCTGAGTAGGTGCACATGTAATCATATACATTGCAATCAAGAGCTGATGATGGGGATAGTGTGACATTCCTATTGTCACAGACCTCAAGGGACTGAACTAAACAGATTGTAAGCTTTGTGTCTGGCTGGACTATGTAAGAAGACCCTGCATCAACCTTACAAAAAATAGGGTCAGAGGAATGCTTAAACACACACACACACACACACACACACACACACACACACACACAGAATAGAGTCAACAGAGAAAGAATTGTTGATGCTGGCTTAAAGATTGAAAGATGTGGCCATAGGAAAACTTCAAAGTTAATTTTACATATTACATTGTCTGTGCATGGGCTCCCGGAGGTTTGCTCAAATAGAATTCCATGTGCCTGTGAGATTGTTCCTGGAGGCTACAAAAGCGATTGCCTTCCTGCTCTGAGCCTCGCTCAATCAACTGCACCGAACAAAAGGGCCGAGGAGGACGTCATTTTTCCTCTCTGACTTCTGAACTGGGGTGCTGCTCATTTTCTCCCCATTTACATTAGAGTGAATGTCCCAGCTTGCTAACTGTGATAGATCAGCCTCTGTACTTATGTGAGCCAATTCTAGACGAATGGATGGATGGACGGATGAACAGATATACAGACACAGATATAGATAATATACAGATAAATCATACAGGTTCTGCTTCTCAGGAAAACAGACTGATGTATCAAAAACTGCTAGCAGTCACCAGGAGCAGAAAAAGACAACTCATCTCTAAAGTTTGCATAGAGAGGGCAGTCCACTCAGCAGCTCAAGTTCAATCCAGTGGACTCGATTTCAGATTTCTCACCTGCAGAATTTTGGAAAGTCGTGTGTGCACTGCTGAGCCAATCAGTCTGTAGTGATGTGTCTCAGAGGCCACAGGAAATTTGCAAAATGGGAAATACTGTAAGACAGTCATCAATATTATTTTTGAAACCAAAACTCCAGTCATCATATACTGACTAGAAAGCCAAGCGCATCTCAGCTCAGGTGTGCCACATGGGACTCGCAGAGTGGTCTTAGCCAGCACTATGCTCCAAGGACACCACAAATAGAAAGCCATGGGAAGTAGGAAAGACAGCTATGCTATGCCCTGTGTCTAGACTTCTTGATATCAGAAGACCTGGTAGAAATGAATTCTGAGCAAGAAGCAAGGAGGCATAGCGTCCTGGAGCCACGAACGATGAGAATTTTGGAGGGCACTGCTGTGGATTCCAAAGTGAATGGGGATGAAGCAGCCAAGACCTGCTTCATGGGCAGTTGATTCTTGAAGTTTGCCTGGAGATGTGTAAATGGACTGTTGGAAGTTATTATGGATGTTGGATCCAGGAAAGTTCCTCTATTCTTGTTCTCCAATGGAAATGTTTAGAGCATTGAGTCTGCTTTAGAAAATGAGCCAACAATGAGAATGGTAGGCAATGCAGATTCAGGATGCTACTCCCTCCTGGAGACTGAGAGAACAGTCAATAAAGAATGTCGAAGATGGAGTTTCTCTCTCCTGACAGCAGTTAGAATCCTTGGGGACATTTAAAAAAAATCTCAACCAACAGTCCACAGACTGGACCAATAATCTCAGGTTTTCTAAATTGGGCTCCAAACATCAGTCATTTGGGGTATTTGTTAGGCTAGTCAGATAGTTGCAGTACATGCTCCAAGAGACTCCTAGCATGCCTGCTATGTATGTTATTATGTCCAAAGGGGATCAGACATAGACAATTCACAGATACACATTAGAACGTCTATATTTATCTTAGTTACAGTTTCTATTGCTGTAAAGAGATGCCATGACCATAGCAACTCTTATAAAGGAAAATATTTAATTGGGGTGGCTCACTTGTAGTTTAGAGGTTTAGTTCATTATTATGATGATGGAAAGCAAGGCAGCGTGCAGGCAGACACGATGCTGGAGAAGGAGCTGAGAGTTCTGCATCTGGATCTGGAAGCAGCAGGGAGAGACAGTGTGCCACCAGGCCTGATTTGAGCTTCTGAGACCTCAAAGCCCACCCCCTGTGACACACTTCCTCAAACAAGGCCACACCTACTCTAAGACCACACCTCCTAATGGTGCCACTCCCTATGAGCCTATGGGGACTATTTTTATTCAAACCATTATAATTGCCCGTCTTCAATTTTGTATTCTGAACATTCAAAGCAGCGTCATATGTATGCTGTGCATGTGATCAAATAAAGGCGCCGAAGGCTGGTAATGATGAAATGATAGTCCAGTCATGAAAATGGAAGATGCATAACTGAATGCATATACAATGAGTTCTAGAAATGAGCAAGAGCTCATAACTAGGCTGCCCATCTATTTACCCAAATACAATTGCACAGACTCCTAATGCCTGTAATGTCACCAATTTCACAATTAAATAGATGTTCCAGCATTATTGCATTAAACACAGGGAAGAATAGGGACTCTAACTTTTGTGGGACCCTGCATTGTACCCATGGTATGGGGCATGCTGGATTATTGTTCTCCAAACACCTTAAGGATATGGTCATCTCTTAGTCTCCAGAGATAGTCAATTCAGTCCTCAAGCCAAGGACTCATGAACGCATCAGCAGTACAGTGCCACAGGTGCCCAGCAGAGGACAGGCTGCTAATCCTCAGGATAGGCAGCAAGGCTATACCTGGCAATGGTTTTCTTCCGGTAATCACCATGTGACATTCATAAAGTGGCCACTAGGTGGCAGCTGCACGCCGCAAAGAAACGAACCTAACTGTTCAAAAGCCAAACTTCTGCAGACTCCTGTACCAACTACAGGAAGAAATATGGTCACAGGATGGTGGTAGGTTGCTATTTAATCTGCCCTCACCCACGAGCCCACAAGTAGAAAAAATGAATGACTATATTCTAAAAGTTAGATCTTAATTTACATGGATTAATTTAAATATGAAAGCGATGTTCAGCTCAGTTATTTTAAAAAAAAAAAAAAAAACTTTTAAATCAACTCAGGTATGGAGACAGGAATATGGCATCTTACCTCCTCAACAGTGAAGTCTATGACTAGGTAGTTCCAATGCAAATACTGAAAGTAAGCTATGCTGTAAATGACAATGTGGTCCACTTAGTTTTGAAGACATGGTATGAATATCATAGGTAAATATTGATGTTTTTTCCACAGACCCCAGCCAACATACTGCCTTGACATAAAAACACATTATAAAATAACTACCTCAATAAAAATTAATTATGTCACCTCATAGAGTTACCATTTTGCATATATTTAGAAAGATCTCCCTTCCTCATAAATTTGACACATACAATTTTTGTTTTAAAGCATTTCTAATTTTTGCTATACTGACTTTATATTGATTTAAGTAACACTTTGGTATAGTCTGTTAAGTATATTACTTAAATAAAATTTCACCTTTCCTTTTACTGCTTGGTTTGATTTGGGAGGTGCTGTGCCATTTACTGAATGAAAATAAAATATGGGAGTGGGTGTGGAGAGACACTGGAAGGGGACAGCCCTCTCCAGCCTTCTGCAGACTCTGGTCCTTTCTTACACCCACCGCCCTCCAGATGGCTTCCACAGTGACTAAAGGAAGGAGCCTTCATATCCACTCACCCAGTCTTGGGCCAGTCCCATAGCAGATATGGCAGGTTCTAAAGCCTCCAGGAAATTCTTACCGTCTCCTTCTCTAGAATTAAAAAGAAAAAAAATTAGAAACACAAATATTAAAAAGTAAAATGTAGACAGTGGAAGTAATGATAAATTTTATATATTGGGTTCATGTGTGTCCCTGGCCCAGGGAGGGTTCTCTAAGACACAGTAGGGTCAAAGGAGACCACACAAACACAGCTCAAGGAAGGGGATCTGGGAAGAAAGCCACAAAGGGACAGATTAGAGATGGATTCTTCCACCTTGCTCTGTTCCTGTCTCCAAGGCTCTGACTCTGTCTGGTTTTCTGGAAAGCACTGAGTAAACGGTTTTGTTCTTTATGACCTCCCCAACCCCCACTCCACTTCCCACCCTTCCCACCACCATCCTTGTTTCATTAGTTAAGAACCATTAGGAGACTCCGTAAATGACCCACACCCAGAATCACAACTGATCAAGGGGTACAGCTCCTTAGTAGTTGGTTGGGTCAGGATGCTGTCCTTCTACATCATCAGTCAGAACCTATGATTTGTGGTCAGGATGCTGTGCTTATATAGCATCAGTTATGGCCTGTGACTTGTGGTCAGCCACTGACCTCAGCTCTGTGGTTCTGTAAACAATGGAGTAGGAGGCTGAGCATTTGACACCTACTTGCTACCCATCGATAGGAAAGATTAAAATGTGGGATGATCTTACTGAGTGCTGTGAATATGTACTGCTCCCATTGGTTAATGGATAAAACTGTTTCGGGCTATAGCAAGGCAGTTTTATGGGCAGGCATGAAATCCAAGCAGGGAGACAGGCAGAGGATGGGGTAGAGGGATACTGTGAGCCTCAGAGGAGCATGATGCAGAAGAATACAGGTAAAGCCATGAGACACGTGGAGACACATAGATTAATAGTAATGAGTTAATTTAAGATGTAAGAACTAGCTAGCAAGAAGCCTGAGCCATAAACCAAACAGTTTGTGTGATTAATATTAAGCCACTGAGTGATTATTTTATAAATGGCTGCAGGACCATGGATGCTGAGCGAGACATAGAAAAGCCATCAGTCAACAATTGACACGAATAGGGTGTATGTCTATTCACACAAAACCTTTGAAAAAGAGGACTTCTAGACCCACAAAAACAGGAGTCAGCACAGCTTTTTGGTAGCCATATTTTTTCAGATAGGCTCTGTCTTCTGACATTGAACAGATGTGTGGCTCCTTTAAAGAGAAGGCTTCCTGGTTCCTGCTGGCTGATCAGGGAACTCTTTGGAAAGGTCCTGCTATGCAGCACTTGAATGGAGTTTGTGGGCAATGTGCTGCAAGGTTCTTGGCTTCGCACTGATGAACTATTTGCTAACATTTGATATTAATAGCTTCAAGAGATGGGACAGTCATTGCCCTCACACTGGTGGTCCCACCAGACTCCAAAAAGTAATGCTAACCCAGTGATCACATAAATGGCCATGAATGATCGAACTGTGTCACCAAACAAAAGCAAAAGTCGTAAATCTAGGGAATTAACATGTATGGAGGTTGATGAGGCATTGATAGAAACAGAAGAGAGATAAGAGAGAGTATGGGAGTTATCAGAATGCATAATATACATGTATGACTGTCAGTGAACAAAATCAATACAGAAGCCAGCAACAGCAACAAAAAGGACTATATGTGTTCTATAAATTTAAATTTTCACAGTGGATTCATTTAGCATAAATTCAATTAGATGAGAAAATGAAAGTGGGATTTCAGAAGTTCTTTCTTTTCTTCTTGGTTTCTTAATAAGACAGCAACAGGAACTAGTGGTGTTCCATAAAAAAAGAAAACTATGCTAGAATTTTACAATTTTCTTCAAACCTGAAAACTGCTGATTGCATATCTATTCAAGGACTTTCTGTATATATTGACATTCAGTTATTCCTGGTCTATCAGGACACATGCTTATTCAGCAATATAAAATAAAAAATAGCAAGTGTAAAAATGTTATCAAGGAAGAATATTTTTCCTCTTGTTGAAAAGACCCAAGATGCAACAGTTCTTGGCTTCCTTTTTCCAGTCTACAGTCTCCACACACTTCTCTCTTTAGAGAGAGAGAGAGACTTATGCCTATCTTGTCAATGCCAAGGTAACAGGCCTTGACACACGGCAGGGGTTGGAGCCACCCACCACACCTTGACTTACTGACCATCTTTTGTGTATTCAACTGACCCCTGGGTCCCCAGCCCCTTGCTAGAAGAAGTAAAAAGCTGGAAGCAGGACACTGTGACTGCTGATCCTGTCTGAGCTCAGTGTTCAGAAGATGGGAAACAAAATGAGATTTCTCGTCTTTCTGAATACCAAGAGGTATAAGGATCCCACAGAAATCAAGTTCTGGAGAACAAGGAGAACATGATGAAGAACTCCAGTAATAACATACCAGTTGAGCTGGAGAGGTGGTTCAGCCATTTACACTACTTGCTGGTCTTGCAGAGACCCCGTACCCACATCAGTGGTTCAGAATCTCCTATAACTCCAACTCTACAGGAATCTGGCTCTGGCCATCTCAAGCACCTGCACCACATAAGCATGCCCCCACACATGCATATAATAAGAAATAAATAAATAAAACAGTTGAAAGTTGAAAAGGAAGACACTTTAAAGAGATAGAGCTACTGGGAACCAGGAGTGAATGTTAAGACATGCCTTACCAGGAAATGACCTTCAGAAACAAGAGACAATAGAGATGATATGGATAACTAATAAGGAAACACACGGCCACTAAGAGAATCACAGGAAAATTGTAGCCAAAAGTTTCTGTGTCCCATCCAACTGGTCCTGAAGCCATTTAGTCTCAAATAAGCATACAAATACTTATATTAATTACAAACTGTTTGGCCTATGGTTCAGACTTATTGCTAGCTTGCTCTTGTATCTTAACTCAACCCATTTTTATTAATCTATGTTTTGCCACGTAGTTTGTGATTTACTTGTACTTTTATATCTTTTTTTTTTACTTTATTTATTTATTTATTTATTTGCCTTGGTGTTTGCCTGGAACTGGAACTACAGACAGTTGTTAGCTGCCATGTGGGTGCTGGGAATCGAACCCGGGTCCTCTGGAAGAGCAGACGGTGCTCTTAACCACTGAGCCATCTCTCCAGCCCCTGTACTTTTACATCTTATTCTCTTGGACGACAGCTTGAAACGTCTGTGTTTGACTTCGCCCTCCTTCCCTTTTATCCATATTTGGATTTCCCGCCTGCCTACAAGCTGCTTTGCCATAGGCCAAAACAGTTCCTGAATTATCCAATGGTAATTCACAGTGTACAGAAAGACATCGCACATCAGAGAATGAAGCCATTGATTCCTGAGTACAGGGGCCAGTGGGACTCCAAGGCTTCACCAACTCACCATCACCTTCCAGCCACAGTGATACAATTCTTGCTATTAGATGTTTTTGTTTTAAGTTAGCAGTCATAGTCACTCAACACATTAGATTGGAATTAGAAACTGCAAGCATTTCCACACATAATTCTTATTTTCAAATGAACACTAAGAAATGTGAATGGATCCAAAAGGTGCCCTTAACCCCCTCATCACCACAAAACCCTAAATATCCTTAATGCATCCCAACCACACAGGACCTAATGGAAGATTATGTGGACTGTGTCTTATCAGTCATGATTACAGAAAGGGGGACTTATTGGGTCCATGTAAAGCAAAACAATATTTTTCCCTGGGGCAATAAGAAGATGAGAGTTGAATTCCAGGCCAGTAAAATTTGGTTAATTTGAAAATGTATTGAAAAAATTTAATTCTGCTTTAGAACAAAAAATGATGAGATTGAAGGAACATCTGAACAGCTGTTTAGAAAACATATGCAAATGTTTGTACAATGCAACCACCAAAGCTCCATGTGAAGAATCTTGCTTTTAGCTTCTCAGCTCTTCCCTGGCATCTGTGTTCCCTTACAAGCAGACCGGTATTTCACCACAGTGAAGAGCCTTCTTCAAGGGACAGAGACATTGGCTTGCAAGTCTAGCAGCCCCTTAGTCAGCTTCCTTCTATGTACACAGAGTTCCTCCCAACCCTACTGAATGCTCAGCAGTCCTTATGTGTCCTAGTTCAGAGACACTAAATCAATGATAATTTAGGCCTGGGGCAGCCACCTCCTGCCTCATCATTAAAGGGGCCTATTTAGAGTGGCCTTTGCCAAACATCGTTTTCAGTGGCTCAGAAGTCGCAACTCTAGCAGTCACTGGTGGAAGACAAGCAAGCAATGGTGGGAAACAGCAGCAGACACTTGATGGCCTCACATAGCTCAAAGCTGTAGATTCTGAACAAATGTTACATTTTCATATCTTGCTGGCATGGGTTCTATTCTTTCCCCAAATGATAGATAAATGAACTAAGCCCAGAGTGTCTCAGGGTTAGCAGCAAGGTCAAGGTAAGAAAGGAGAGAACAGTACTCCTAAGTGGCTGTGTTACAAAATGTGTCTGTGGGAGGCAACTAGAAGCCCAGGGGCCTGAGGAGCAAGTTAGCACGTCCTTGGCATTTACTAAAGCCAGATGTCTTTATCTTTTGGGCAGCAAGTCAGAGCCTGTCCAGATGGCAACTTGATTGCTTTCTGCCCAGCTGATTAAATTCCTAAGGCTGATCATGCTTCCAAACACTGTCTCCATCCTGGGAAAATGTAGTTGTCAAAAAGATAAGAGGAGGAATCACTATACAGGATTGAAAAGTGGAAGGTTCTGAATGGGGACCCTGAGCTCCTGGGACTCTCACACCCAGCACATATCATGCCGAATGGCTAAGGTTAGGGGATTACTTCCGTTACAAACAAGGTGTTTCTTGAGTGCAGTATGGTGGGGGCAAGGGAGTGAATCCAGGAGCAGACACAGCCACTTAGGAGTACTGTTCTCTACTTTCTTACCTTGACCTTGCTCCTAACCTGAGACACTCTAGGCTTAGTTTATCTATCTATACATTTGGGGAAAGAATAGAAGCCATGCCAGCAAGATATGAAAATGTAACGAGTATAGCATTCCAGAAGCCTACAAAGGCACCTGGCACCTAGTAATTGTTTTCTCTATGTACTTTGTGGGTGCCTCCAGCAACTTTTTAGATTCTGTTTCTTCATGCTCTCCCCTGAAAGAGGACAGGAATAGAGCCTGGTCATACACTCACGTTCTATGAACAACAGCATATAAGCATCATCAGCTTTCATGCGTTGCTCTCTTTCTAAAAGCACTTGGGGGGAGCTCAGGAGCAGTCACTTCTCTTTCACAGAAGAACCTGGGACACTTAAAAGCTAATGATGTGTCCAAGGTCACGAGAGGGCCTGTGTCTGAAGATTGAAACTGTAAAGGATGTTGAACTCTGCTGATAATCCTATCAACAAGAGGAAAATAGTGGTTATCTCAGCAATTTTGTTCATCTGCTCAACCACCCCAAAATGCTTTGAGTCATGTGGATATGCTGTTTCTGGAAGGAAAAAGAATCAGAATGAAGGAAGGATACCATGTTGCTGTTTTGGAAATTGTTGCTTACTTCTTTGTTGGTTCAGGAAATCTTTTCCTTCTGATGTTCACTGTTAGAGGTTAAAAGCAGGACAACACACAGAATAAAAATATTTCAGAAAGGTCAAAAGTAAGAGTGGAATATGAATACACTTAACTCTTGGGACTATTAGACTCATTGGTTGTTCATTTATAGTCTTTTTGTTTGTTTGTTTGAGAAAGGATTTCTCTGTGTAACAGCCCTGGCTGTCATGGAACTCCAAGAGATCAGATCCACCTATCTCTGCCTCCTAGATGCTGGGATTAAAGGCATTCATATCCACACCTGCTTCATTTATTGTCTTAATAAGAGGGACAGATTAGGTTCCTTTTAAACTTATTTTTAGCTTTAAGTTTCCTGATTTCAATGTACCATCCTTAGGGCCTCTGTGGTCGTTTAAATAAAAACAGCCCCCAGAGGCTCATAGGAAGTGGCACCATTGGGAAGTATGGCCTTGTTGGAGGAATTGCGTTACTGTGGATGAGCTTTGGGGTTTTAGAAGCCCAATCCAGGCCCAGTGGCTCTGTCCCTTCCCACTGCCTGCCAATCAGGATGTAGAACTCTCAGCTCCTTCTCCAGTACCATGTCTGCCTGCATTTCACCATGCTTCCCACCATGATGATAATGGACCAGACCTCTAAACTGTAAGCCACCTCCAATTAGATGTTTTTCTTTATAAGAGTTGATGTGGTCATGCTGTCTCTCTTCACTGTAATAGAAACCCTAACTAAACCACTTTATTTCAGATCTGAGAGTTTATTTCAGAATCTCAATTCTGAGGCCCACACTGCAATTCCTATTTCTCTGCCTTTTGATATCACATTCATTTACAGTTTCAGAGCCAAATCCTGGAGATACCTTTAACATGTCCATCTTTATAACACACACAGAATGAAAGAGAAGCTAATGAATATACTAACAAAGGATGATAGCAGTCCCGAGCAGGGCAAACACGGCTCTGGCAGGCCTAGCCCTTTTCCAATTTCCTCTGCCTCACTATACCATAGATTACATCCCTAAAGCTAGCCACCAAGGTCTAGTCCCTCATTTGACCTCTGCCTCCTCCTGAGGCTCACCACCAAGGTCCAGCTATCAAAGTATTGAAGTTCAGCAATCAAAAGCCCCCTTTGGCTCATCTAATTAATTCAACTAATCATTCCTTTTTCTCTTTATAAACTGCCATTTGCCGATGGGTCTGGTCTGTCTCCTCTCTATTAAGAGACAGCCCTTTGCTCCTTGGAGTGAATATCCCTTTCCCCCTTCCCTTCTCCCTCATCCTCTGTCTCCTGTCTTGGTCTCTTATTCCCTGCACTTTGTCCCTATGGGGCAAATGAATTTCCTTTGTGCTGAAAGCTTGATCTTAGGTTGTCTTATGCCAAATACAGTCTTTTCACTGATAGTTTGGTTAATTGAAAGTTAGGGCTTAGCAAATGTATTTCTTTCCAGAGGAATGCATATGTAACTGGGCAACCACAGAAAAGAATAAAATACAGATTTGGACAGATGTTCCAACATTAGACACTGATTGATTGATTGATTGATTGATTGATTGATTCTAGACAGAGTTTCTCTTTGTAACCCTGGCTGTCCTAGACCTCCCTCTGTATACCCACACAGGACTCAGACTCAGAGATCTGCCTGCCTCTGCCTTCCAAGTGCTGAGATTAAAGACATGCACCATCACTAGACAATTTTTAGTGACCATAATGAAGCCACAGGAAATGAATATTTCCACTAACATCCAGTAACGGTCATCTTGGGAAAAGGTGAAACACCAGGTAAAAACTGTAAACTAACCTTACATCAAAGCTCCTTCCCCTGAGCATAGGTCACAAAGACTTAGTCTTGAAGGTGTAGAAAGACTCCGGGTATTTCTAAGATAAAATCAAGCTGTCCTTGCCATGTGAAAACACTGTGCTCTTCCCATTGGCATCAGTATCACCAAATCCAAGCAGAACAGCCTTCTACAAATGTGCCATATGTTGTTTTGAGCTGATGGTGACTGAGATCTAGCAGGATAGAAAGATGGCTCCTGATTCCTCATTTCCCAGAAGGAAGGTTTCCTCCCTCTACCTGCAGTCTCCTTGGTGCAGAGTCAGAACACCAGAGCACCGTCAATCTTCCAGTAGATTGGCCTCAGTTCTCCACAACTTTCCCACACCTTATCACTTCTATCCCAAACAGCTTTTCCCTTTCCACACTGCATTTTCATAATTTATTAATCTTCATTTAAATAGTCTATGACCCTTTGTGTCTAATTGTTTTTTTTAGAATTTGGAGGATTCTCCTTGCTGCAAAAGAGTAGGAGATGTTTAGATATGTCATGAGACAACACACCATAAGCCCTCAGAGACAGGGAGTCACTTTGAGGGGAACTTTACTCTGGGCATCTATGGCTCTGCTATTTGTACTATAACAATGGGCTAAACAGTTTAGAAATGGAAATATAATGGCTGGCATAAACTTGACCATAAAGCATATTTAAATAGTCAAGAATACTTTTAGAAGACCAGGTACGGGGCTGGAGAGATGGCTCAGAGGTTAAGAACACTGACTGTTCTTCCAGAGGACCTGAGTTTAATTCCCAGCAACCACATGGTGGCTCACAACCATCTATAATGACATCTGATGCCCCCTTCAGTATACTGTATACATAATAAATAAATACATCTTTAAAAAAGAAAAAGAAAAGCAGGTACGGTAAGCCATTTGGTGGGGGGTGCAAAGAGATGAGGAAGCAGACTCAAGGCAAAAGCAGAAACAAAACTAAATGTACAGAGGGGGAAACAGTAAGTCATTGTAACGTCTACTGCAGCTCACATGATATAGTAGAAACTACTCAAGCAGTGTTTTTCAAATGTGGATCATAAAGCACATTTCAGCTTATATGTTTCTGAAAATAAATTAGCCTTTGGATAACCACCTCGAAAGGGCTTGTAGCACAATGCAAGGTCTCTAGGGTCCTAAGTCTCTCTTAAATGTTAATGGCAGACAGCAGTGGCTCTGTGACCCTTTAATACAGCCCCTCATGCTGTGGTGACCCTCAACCATGAAATTATTTTCCTTGCTACTTCCTAACTGTAATTTTGCTACTGTTATGAATCAGAACGCAAATATCTGTGTTGTCGGATGGCCTTGGGTGGCACCTATGAATGGGTCGCTCACCCCCCCAGGGGTCATGACCCATGGGTTGAGAACCACTGACTTAGAAGCACACTAGTGACCACAGAGATCCTTACCAGACGTGAAAATGGTCACCCCTCTGAAGTCATTCACAAAGTGACCACTGACCATTAAAGTATAAAGTCCATAGAGGCCTCAGTGGAATAATATGGTTTACAGGATTTTACGTAAACCCATGTTAATAGTTTATATAAGGATATCTGAATTTCATGAACACTCATGGCTTCTAGAAAGCTGTCTCCCTACTGATATGCTAAGTGGTCAATAGTAATAAATGTTCCCAGTGCTTTTTCTCAGTGTGTCTTCTTTCTCTGTGAAGGAAATGGCTCTCAGTATAGATCATGGTTGCATCACCTCCTCCTCACCCCAGTCCATCATAGCACTGGGAGTAGATTGGCACTGGAATGTGATAGCCCCATCCCCCTGCTCCAGCTAGCCCTTTCTAGTTTGTGTTTGCCAAAAGAAGCAATACCATCTGGAGGAAGAAGTACAGAGCAGATTGTCAACACACAGAAAGTGTAGCTGTATCTTATCGGTTCAAGCCGACTTTGTTACATGAGTAAGTTAGAAATTATAATTCTGAAATAGAGGAAGGGAGTTTTCAATGAAGAAGTCCCTTATAGAAAATGTATTCCAGGGCCAGGGTGGTCACTTAGTGGCTAAAGACGTTTGCTTCACACACTGATGCCCTGAGTTCAATCCCCAGAACCCATATAAAGAGGAAAGCAAAGAACTGACTCCATAAAACTGTCCTGTGACCTCCATGTTGAGCTTAAACATGCCAAATGCATACATACATAATAGTAAATAAAATTAAATTTTTAAAGAAAAGAAAACTAGTTCAATTCCATCATTAATAGTCTCAATGATACAGAGCCAGTAAGTGTCAGAGAAAGGATTCTAACAAAGGTCAGTCTAGTTTCTGTGACATTTGGGAAGATTTCATAAGCAGACTGGCAGGCGGGATATTGGATGAGTTGTGACGCAGAGGACCTGAACATCTTTAACCTACAATGGGAAATGACTGAAGACACTATCATTTTGAATGCTCATAAAGACTGATAGATATGAAAGGGCTTGAATTTGCTCGTTTATTAGTTTCAGGAAACTATGGGTACAATATAGGGAAGTTTGTATAGTTAAATAGAAGACCACACCTTACATATAAACAGCTAAAATTGGTCAGAACAATTTCTTGAGAAATAGTGAGTTTTCTGTCACTGAGGCATTTGGGGAGAGTCTGGGAAATAGTACAGTATGTTTTGGTTTAACCACATCAGTGCAGCAAAGGGCTGTGGAGAGGAGAATTGAGGCATGAAAATTATTTGAATGGAGTGACCTTTAGGAGAATGTGATTCTTTACAATCTGGAACCAAATAAGGGTTTCATTCTTGCCTCTGAACTCTAAAACCTAGCTTCCCATCTGTTTGCAATAGTTTAAATTTTAATCTATTTCATATTTCAGGGTATTATGCCCTGAATATTTTATTTGAATGCTGTGGCAGAAGGTCACTCATATTCATTTATTTTCTTTTACTCCTATACACTGGCAGTGAGTCTTTTGAATCCATTATGCAAACGCACGCAAATCATATGCAAATGATGTGGCCTCAGAAAATGACAAAATCTTATGGCCTTAACGGAGCCATCAAACCTTTTTTTAAGACAGAAAGTAATATGCCTTCTCAGTGTCTCTGGGGTAGGAGACAATTTCCTGAGAGTGATATTTACATGACATTGGAATTGGTGGCTCAGAGGAGACTGTACTTCACATTCTTTATGTTTATGTAGGGCTTTGAGGTTAAGAAAGCATTTTTCTGTGCATGATCCCATTTGATCCTCATAATTACCCTGTGATGTAAGCACAGCAGCTTTGGCTTTTCAGTTGAAAAACTACTTTCAGAAGTGTAGTTTCAGTAAGCAGAGGACCTGAGGATTAGAACCAGACCCCTTTAGGTCCATACCATGATGGATGCCTTCTTTGAAGTAAAGTAGCCTACCACTCACCTTTATTGGCTTAGATCATGTTTTGCAAATAGCATCTCCAGAAATATACTTGTTGATGAAGATGGTATTTTATGGAAATGCCTAGGTACTAAGAACAGCCCAAATGAGAAGTTTTTCAGGCCCATTTTCAGTGTCTGCTAAGATTGATGGGTGAACTTTGAAAAGCAGTATGGCAGTTCCTCAGAAAACTGGGAATCAATCTTCCCAATGATCCAGCAATACACTATTGGGCATATACCCTAAACATGCATATTCGCACATCAAAAGCATTAGCTCAACTATGTTCATAGCAGCATTATTCACAATAACAAGAACCTAGAAACAACCTAGATGCCCCTCAACTGAAGAATAGATTAAAGAATTGTGGTACATCTACACAATGGAGTACTACTAGGCAGAAAAAAAAACATCCTGAAATTTATGGGCAAATAGATGGATCTGGAGAATAACATCCTGAGTAAAATAGCACAGACTCAGAAAGATATTCACTCATAAGTTGATTTTAGATGTAAAGAAAAGGCTAACCAGGCTACAATCCATAACCCCTAAGCACCTAGATTACAGGAGGAACTTAAGAGAGACATCCATGGACTCCCCTGGGAAGGGGAACTAGAGAAGATCTCCTGAGTAAATTGGGATCATATGGGGGAACGAGGGGAGGTGGGAAGAAATCATGAGAGAAGGAGATGGTTGAGTGGGGGGAGAAACAGAGAAGGATAACGAAGAAATAGATATCTTGATAGAGGGAATCACTGTGGAGTTAGAGAGAAACCTGGCACTAAGGAAACTTCCAAGAACTAACAAGATGACCATGGCTAGGACTCCAAGCAATAGTGGAGAGAGTGCCTAAACAGGACTCCTCCTATAATCCAATAAATGACTGCTTTAATTGTCATTATAGAACCTTCATCCGGTGATCCATCTGAAGGCAAAAGCAGAGATCCACAGCTAAGCACCATGTTGAGCTCCCAGCCCAGCTGAAGAAAGGAAAGAGAGAGTATATGGGCAAAGGGCTCAGGATCATAAGGAGGAGACACACAGAGATGGCTGACCTGAGCTATTGAGAGCTCACTGACTCTGAAATGACAGCTGAGGAAACTTCATGGAAAAGAACTAAACCCTCCAAAGGCAGATGACTGTCAAATGGTGTGGACAGTTTGTGGAGCCTCTTTCAATATGATCAGATTATGTTCCTGATGCATGAACTGGCATCTCAGAGCCCATTCACTATGAAGAAACACCTAACTCAGCCTTGATACTGGGATGAGGGACTCGGACCTACCTCAACCGGATATGCCAGACTCACCTTTGGACTCCTCACCCTCCCTGGAGAATGAATGGGGAATGGGGTGTGGGGGGCTGAAAAGGATAGGGAGGAGGGAAGGAGGGGGAGCAGAAGTGGGTATAGGAAAAAAATTTAAAAATGATTGACAGGTGAACATTCTCTGTTCTGGCTACAATTCAGCTGTTTTAGAAGACATTACTTCTTACCATGCAGAGCAGAAGTATGTCTGTTCTGTGAGGCCACCTGGATCTGAAGCCCATCTCTACCATGCTCTGATGGTGTAGTCTTAGAGAGGTAATTTAATTTCTCTAAGCCATCAGTTTCTACAACTATTAAAGGAGAAAAAAAAAAGGGAGGTAGGAATGCTGTAAGCTAAAGAAATGCACCTAGGACAAAATAAAAATCTGGTCTGGTCTGTAGGTTAATAAATGCTTAGCTACTTCGGTCGCTTTATCTGTGGCAGTGACCCAGAGCAGTAGTATCTAAGGTCATTGTGAGTCTGAACTAGGAACTGGGCTTTTGAAAATGGGATGGAAGAACAGCGACGCCATTCCAGGATAGAAAAAGCCCCATGGTAGCCAAATTTACTGGGCAAATGTTTGAACTTTTTCTTTCCCTGCCACACCTTGGCCATCCTAATAATTAGCACCCTCTCAAAGGTGTTTCTCTATTTCTTTTCATGCCCTGCCCCCCCCCCGACTTAAACAGGGTTTCCTATAGCCTGGTCTGCCCTCAAACTTCTTTTGACCATGAACGACCCATACACTTGCCTCTGTTTCCATAATGCTGAAATTATGGGAGTATACGCATAACTGTTTTATGGGATGCTAGGACCAAATTTAGGGTTCCATGCATGCTAAGAAATCACTCTACCAACTGAGGTACAGCCCAAGGCTTCAAAATTTTTCTAAGGCAAAAGGGACACCAAGCTGAGGCCCTTAGTTCTGTTCCCTTGGCCATGTCGCCTATGTCTTTTAAAATTGTTTTGTTTAACTTGAGGGCAATTGTGAGGGCAGAAAGGGGCTTCCACCGGGCTGTTAAAACAGCAGTGCTAAACCACCAGGGTGAGAAAGAACATAATCTCCTTCCATAGGACACCAGGAGTGGTCCAGCTAGCAGGACTGTTGAACCTGTCACCTCCTGCCCTAGTTCCCAATTTTTCAGCAATCCCATCTGCTGGAGCAGAGCTCCCTGCCCCTGCCAGTATGCTCCAGCGCTTCTCCTAGTCACCGGCAAGGACTACTAGCAAAGTGGCATCCAGTGTGAATGCAGATTCCGGCATTCCCAGCTGCTCACAAGGAGAGAGGCCAAACCCATGAAACTGGCTTCAAGCCAATGGGAAGCATCACAGCGAGACTGTAGAGGGCTGCAAACTGGTCCACGTTGGTCAGGAAATGCACTGGGCCACTCTGGGGCAGGGTTGCAGGTTATTTTTGGCCAAGATGGTTGGTATGCAAAAAAGAACTTCCCCTTTTCTGTTCTGCAGTACAGACCCACAACCACTGAGCAGTTCCCAGCATTTCAGGTCTAAGATCTACCTTCCGAGTGCCTCTCTGCCTGCCAAATTGCCAGTGTGTGACTAGACTATTTGGCTCTGAGCATTAGATAATCCTACCCAGCTGGGCTGGCTCTGGATCTGGGATGGCTCTGGACATCAGCTGCTTCTTTCTAGTGGCACTCTTTTCAGCCAGCTGTGAAGCCATCACCTCCTCTGATCAGATGTGCATTGAGGTGAGTCCAAACAATTTGTCTCTACTCAGATGACACCTGCTGAACATTCTGAGATATGGCATAGAGGCTCATGTGAGCCTTGGCTTTAAGTCTCTACCGTCCTAAAGAGGACAATGGGAGATATCAACAGGGTTTTGGTGCAAAGAGCCCTCTCAATCCTGGTGCCTAAACCATGAGAGCTGTTTATGCACCAGCCCAGCACATGGCCATTCCCTGAATAGCCCTTTGGTTCCTTGGCTGTCACAGTGAAGACTAGAAAAGACAGGCCCAACCCAGGTTTCAGAACATTTAATGGGTCATTCTGAATGATTGGTTTTCTCCTCCAGTTGGATTCCCTTCTGTTTTTTAGACTAACCCACAGGAGTAAATCTGAGAACAAAGCAACTCCAACCTCCTGTGTTGAACTGTAACAATATTTATCAACCCGTGGGAAGTTGTAGAGAAAACAGAGACAGAGTGGTCTCTGTCCTTCACCGTCTTAAAATAATTCAGCCTTCTTCCCACTATCCTTAACTGGCAAATGGCCAGCCCCAAATGGGCATGTTTGACAAAGGGTACAGGCAGAAAAGGGAAGCTTGGTAGGTTGCTTTTCTACTTTGGGACCAAAGGGAGATATAAGCCAGGGATATCAAGGGGCAAAATGAATCTGAGACGGTAGTTAGAAGTCAAACCAATGATCTGTAACTCAGTGCAAAGACTTGCCAGACAAGGGCATAAGTCAAAATGTGAGCTGGAACTTGAATAAAGTGTGGAACAGAAACAAACAAAAGCTTGCTACCCATGAAATTGAGTGGACTCAGGCTGTCCTCAGACTAATCAGAGATGGAATACCCAGGAGAAATCAAGACAGGAATGGTTAGTTTCCTTGGGCTTCCAGAACCAGTGCTACAGAGTGAGGAAAATTACACACTAGGAATGCTTTTTTTTTTTTTTATCATTTCTGGAAGCTGGAAATCCAGGGTCAAGGCAGTGGCAGGGTCCTTTTCCTCTGAGCACTTTCTCCATGGCTTGTAGACAGCTGTTGTCATTGCTGGGGGCTGAAAGGTAGTATGGCAAGGTCTTTTTCCTCTGAGACTTTCTTCTTGGCTTCTCGATGGCTGTCTTCTGTGTATCCACAGTGTACCCCCACTTCATGCTTAGCTGTGTCTAATTTTCTCTTAGTTGTGTTGGATTAGGACCTATCTAGATCTCCTAACTTTACTGTAATCTATCTTGAGAGGCCTTGTATCCAATTATAGTCACACAGGACACAAGATCTTGGGAGATATGGCTTCAGCATAAGCAGTTCAGGAGAAAGAGAGCATGGGAGACAACAGCTTATAGAAGAAATAAAAGAAAAAAGAGCCTTCATCAGCCCCAGCTTTAACACTTTCAAGTTGGGAGGTCAACTTTATGCACCATGTAGATGGTATAAAGAGATTGGCATGAGGACATCACCTTCTCAGTGGCCAAGGACAAATGCCAGTCACTTGCTGATAGCATTCCCAGATGGGGTGATCCTGCCATTGAATCCTGGTTCCACAAATCTAGGCTCTGTGCAGGGCTCGCTCCTTAAGTTAGTTCAGCTCTCAAAGTCTGCACCTTTGGGAAGCCTGTGCAGCCCTCTGCAACTGCAAGAAGCCTAGAGCTACTAAAGCAGTCTGTCCAACCATGTAGGTCATCAGGCTTCTGAGTTGCCAGTTCCCTTTTGTACATGGCCTCTCCTTTGGCAGAGGGAAGAAGAATGAGACAAGATAAAGGAACTGCCTGTGGTAGGCTTTCAGTTCATGGGAGTAGGTGTCTCAGATGGCCAAGGGCCAGTGTTACCGTGAAGATTTCCCTTTTGGAAATCTAATACAACAGTCGCCACCTCCTGTGGCTTCCTTCTGACACATGACTAATTTTAAATAGCCTTGCAATTCCATTAACATTAGATATCTATTTTCCCTTCCCACTGTTCCTATTTCCTTCTAAGCAGCAGAATTCTGAGGCTGTTTAATGCATGAATATAATAGGAGGGTTCCAGACCAGATGTCTATTCACACATGGTTCTCTCCTACATTCAGATCGCCCTGGTTGTACCCACCCTTCTCCTGGCTTTCCTTTCTATCACGCCCCACTTCAAGCTTAATAGGCACTTGCTGCCCCCTGTTCCTGTGACTCACCATCATGAGCTCATCTTGCCTAGCATGATAATAAGGGGTTTTGTTTGGGTTTTGCCTTCTTTTCAGCTTATTAGACTTTTGTTGAAGCAAAACACACATACAGAAAGTTCACAAAGCCTTACATATGCAGTTAATTGCTTTTGCACCAATAAACACATCTAGGTATTCTACATACAAGATGCAGTATTCAATACCTCAGAAGCCCTCAGGCCTCCTCCAGGACGTTAGTTCCTCAAAGACATCTAGTCTTGTAACTTCCATCATCATGGTTGCCTTTATACCTGCTAAAAATAACTTTATACCATAGGAGGATCATATTGTAGGAACAACTCTTTTTGCCTGGATCTTTTGCTTGATACTAAATTGCTGACACTTTCTGGTGACATACACGACAGTCATTTGTTGATTCCTACTGTTAAATGGCACTCTGTTGGTAGATGACCCACCATTTATTTATTTCTCTACTGTAAATAGAAAAGCGCATTGTTTGTAATGCATGATGCTGGCTTTTGGACTTTCTTGATTATGCCTTTCTTGAGTAAACAAATATACAAATTTATGTTACATAAGTACCTGAGTAGATATATTTTTTTCATAGGGTCTGTGTGTGTCTGTGTGTGTGTGTGTGTGACATTGCTAGCTTTATAAAACATTACTGCTAATTAACAGTCATTGGCAGTTGTTGGTTTTGCATGGGAGAACACATGCACACCACCAGATGCCACACAAGAGTTTATTCAAGGGAGTTACCGAGCGGGTACCAGAGAGGGAAGTGTGGGAGGAGAAAGACATCAAGAGATTGGCCTTGAAGAGCTGTCTCCTTATAAGAGAGCGGGTAGGCACAGATTTACACAGCCACTCCTGAGGGTGTGCCCTCTGTATGAAGTGTTTGCCACAAGGCCACTACATACCAGGAATTCTTTTTTTTTTTTTTTTTTTAATGTGAATTGGTGTTTTGCCTGCATGTATAACTGTGTAAGGGTGTCAGATCAGATCTTGGAATTACAGACAGTTGTTAGCTACTATGCGGATGCTGGGAATCGAACTCAGGTCCTCTGGAAGAACAGTCAGTGCTATTAACCTCTGTGCCATCAGGAATTCTTATCTCACCAGGGTCTACCACGTGGCATGCTGGGAATCCTTACAGCAGTATGTGTGACTTCTCATTGCTCCAGAGTCTTGTTAACATTTGATATTAAGTGTGAGCCATTCTGATGATTGGGAAGAAGTATTTCATTGGGATTTAATTTTTATTTTTCTGATGAATTATTAAATTGAGTGCATGTTCACAGTTCTTTACATACTTCCACTTTTCTTGCTGAGAGTCAAACTGAGTGCCACTGTCCTGCTAGAGAAGCATTATGACAATGACAAACCCCAAGCCCTCTACTGTTACATTTGCCCATTTCCTCCCTTGTCTTGATCAGATGGTCAATATGTTCTTGACCATCACACTTCCCTTTCAATTTTCCTGAAGGTATCTTTTACCAACTGGAAGTTCTTAATATTATTGTAACTTGAGATAACACTTTTCCCTTAATTTTGAGTACATTTCTGTCCAGTTTAAGAATTTTTGTCTTACCATTATGTATTTACAAATTTTATAAAAATTTTAGTTTAAAAAAAAAAGAATTTTTGTCAGCTCCAAAGCTATGATGATATTATCCCATAACTTTTTTCTGGAAAATTTGTTTCATATTTCTAAGTTTCATGGCTCAAACACACACACACGTTAGAAGCACAACTAATACTTTAATAAAATTTTTTGCTTAAGAAAAGTTCCAACTTACACCAAATTCTGAGAAAATTATAATAAAAACTCTACATTCTACAGAGCATCATCTGTTGCTAAATACCCCATGTTTTCTATATGTGTGTATCAAAATTACAACCATGACCAGGCCTTTAGAGAGGCTAGCAAATATGCAGTCTGGAATCCAGTGCTCTGTAATTGCTCCTGTTATAATATTTTCATTTCAACTCTGAAGTAGTTCCTTGGGCCTGCAGGTTCCCCACACACACACACACCCATTTCAAATGGACTCATCTTGGTCATTCTGTTTACTCAAAACCAGGGTAAGACAAAGCTTTTCTGTTTCCAGGAATGGGATGGGCTTTACTTGGCTATGCTCCCTTTTGAAGAACTTCAAGTTCACAGATACAGGAGCACCGGAGCATAAAGGAGCTTTAGATGACAGGGGTGGAGGTGGGGGGCAGTGTATGGGATGGGATGGGATGAGCTGAGATGGTACCCACAGTGGGCACTACTGCTCAGGGCTAAGGCCCCTTCTTACAGCACACGTGCTGGGTGAACTTTTTATTCCCAAGCTGTGGCTGGTAAAAAGGAAGCTCAGGCAGCACTGTGAGTACTGTGAGCTTAGACTTGGAGAAAAGCAGGCTCATTCTGTAGAGCAGTGGTTCCACAGCCTTCCTTTCTAATGTTCCGACCCTTTAACACATACAGTTCCTCATATTGTGGTGACCCCCAACCATAAGATTATTTTCATTCCTACTTCATAACTAATTTTGCTACTGTTATGAATCATAATGTAAATAGCTCATATTCAGAATGTCTGATATGTGATCCGTGTGAAAGGGTCATTCCACCCCATCCCGGCTCCTCCAAAGGGATTTTGACCCATGGGTTGAGAACTGATGCTGGAGAGAAACAGAAGACAAGGCAGGTTTAATTGGAAAGTCCTTCACTTGAGGAGTCAGCTTGACAACACACTTTTAGGGATGTGCCTTCCTGGGAGGTTTTTGTTCCATTTGTTGTTTTGTTTTCAGAGAGTAATCTTTGCCCTGGAATTAGCTTACCAATCAAACTGCTCCTTTGGATCATGGTGTGATTAAGGGGGGGGGGGGTTGTCAGTGTTTCCAAATCCTCATGCATGCACATGTCAAGTGTACTAGATGTCTGAAAAGGTGGGAATAAGCATCTGAGTGAAACTCAGAGGCTTCCAAATTAGAAAAATGTCTCAACCCTTGCAAGGAGAGAAAATGCAGAGGCATGGGAGTCAGGTGAGGTACAGCAGAAACAAAATAACATCCTGATTGAAAAAACGCAAAGGAATACCTAGAGGGCTGAGGGGATTGCAAATACAAAAGAGCCCTGCTCTAGGCAAAAGAGGCTCTGAGCCCAAGCTGAAGACAAAGTGGCTGGCAGGGGTCCCAGGGCCCTGTTGTTCCTAAACAAATGCTTCTTGACACAGAGCAGAGTGTGTGTAGTTGCATGCATCTGAGTGGCTTCTTGGCAGCTCTGCTGTCACAAACATTCACATTAAGAAGGATGAACCCTGTCTGCAGTGCAACCAGCCAAGGCAGAAGAGTGAAAAATCAACTTTGGAAACTGTCCATCTCCAGAAAGAATAATCGCATGCGTCTCAGGGAGCTGTGGCCTGGTAGATGTCTGCCTGGGAGGAAAACCCAAGGCATGTGGTCCTGGCAGTGGTCCAGGTGTAAGTTGCTTTCTCTGCATCCTCTGAAAGATGCGCATTCCTCTGTTCTATGATCCCAGGCTGTGTTGGTAGAACTCACCCAAAGCATTGACCCTAGTCATGGTGGTGAGAAAACACAGGCCCACTGTTGTGAAGCTTCTAACAAATGCAACTTCTACCTGAATCCAAGATCAGGAAACACATAGAACCACAATAAAAGATGTTCTGGCACACATGAGTCTACATTGTTTTCTTAAAAAAAAGAAAAAGAAAGGAAGGAAGGAAGGAAGGAAGAAAAGAAATTCAGTATCCCAAGTGTCCTAAGAGATGGAAGGATTGCCTCAGAGTAGAGAAATCTGTGGAAATTTGACAATAAATGTAAGGTATGAGTCCAGATTAGAAAAACAGAAAATTATCTTGGAGGCCCGCATGGCAACAACTGACAAAATTATGGACTGTTGAATAATAACCTGAGTCAATATTAAACATTCAGAATTTTGTAATGGTACTGTGATAGTATGTCCTTGTTCTTTTTTAAATTTATTTATTATTCTGTGTGTCTTTCACACCATACCTCTGATCCCATCCATCTCACACCCCACCCCAAATAAAACAAAATAAAATTTAAGACAAACATTGAGGTGGGTGAGGAAGGGGAAATCTTATTATGGAAACTGCAGTGTGACACAGTGAGTCACATTGTAAACCCCTCTATCCATATATTTTAATATGCAGGCTTTTATTGAAAAGAATCCTTGCTCTGGTTTGAGGTTCCTGGTTTCTACTGAACCACTGACACTGGGCCCTCACTGGGACTCTTCCTGGACATCTCATTGCTACCCTGTGGTATAGAGATCCTGCAGCCCTGAGTCCACACACTGACCTTTGCCCTTGCCCCAGAAGATCACAGATGGGGTGGATGTTAGGGTGGGCAAACACATAACCCTGGTGATGGGTCTGAGTCGTTGCAGCCTGCCAGCTCTCCCCTGTCTTCACCACCAGGATGCTCTCCAGCATTGTCCCCGGCTAGTTTACCCCTTGTAGAGTTGAGCAAGGTGTGGGAGCCAGTTCTCAGGTTTTCACATCCTCAGGGTCAGCTCTCCCACACCTACACCTTCAGGGGCAGCTCTATTGTGTTGCCATGGTAATGTGTAGGGCCACTCTTCCAAGTGCTGCAGCCAGTGAGGGGCAGGAACATCTCTCCTGCTTTTATGACCACAAGCAATTATGAGGGGGCATCTCTTCCCTGCCCATGTATCCAGAAGACAAGTGAGTAATGGAGACAGCTCTTCCGTGCTCACTTCAGGAATGGCTCACGACACCTCCACCAACAGTGTTAGCTCTTGTGCTGTCTGTTCAGGCAAGGTGCAGGGCCTGTTCTCCCAAGTGTTGGAACGGATGCGGGGTAGAGGCAGTTCTCCCATCTGCCTCATGTGTTGATGGGTGGCAGGGGGTTGGGAAGAGATGGGGGACAGCTCTCTCACCCATGCTGCCACTAAACAAATCAATAGTGAGGAGATGTCTCCCCTGCTCATAGCCTCAGGCTGGCTTACCCATACCTCCATTAACAGGATTGGCTCTATTGTATTGCCCAAGTGAGATGCAGGACCTCATCTCCTGGTGCTTCAGCCAGGGGCAAGTTCAGTTTTCCCTAGTGTAGTCAGTGAGAAGTGGGGACAAATCCACACAGCCCTATTCTCTCTGCCTTTGGTGTTATCAGAAGCCATGGACATTAATAGAGACCATGGCTGCATCACAGTCATAAACCCAGACATGAGCCCCAGCAGAAGCCCAGGCATGGACATTGCCATGGACCTGGGAGGCAGTGAAGCCACTCACTTCAGCTCATTTCGACTCTTCAGCTATGCCTCTGTCCACAGAACATAAACTACTTTTCTTTACTCTCTCTCCCATATCATTCCATACATTTGCTCACCAGACTAGTGCTGACCTACTTGGTGCTGGTGGTGGAACTGTTTTTTGTATCATTTTGTAAATAGAAGTTGTTTGGCCTGTGTGGAGCACTGTAGCAGTGGGTGTAGGAATTAGGAGAGACAGGTAGAAGGAGGGTGGAGTCAAGCAGACTTTATTTAGTCTTTAAAGAAGAAGTATGTAGGACTTAGGTGAGCTAGGGGCCGTTGGGCCATGTGGCAGGTAGATTAGTGGAAATGGGTTGAATTAAGATAAAAGAGCAAACTAATAATGTGTCTGAGACATAAGCCAAACAGTATGAAATTAATATAAGTGTTTAAGTCATCTTTGAGAGATAAAAGTCGTTACAAGCAGGTCAGACCTCTGGCCCAAACAGAGTCAAAAACGTTCTACAACAGTGCTGCAAGGTACTGAGGTGAACTGCCCCAGGTCTGTGTGTGGGTCTCCTTGGTCCCCTTAGGGTGTCATAGCCCTGGGCAGGACCATGCTTCCTCATTACAAAGAGGGCATTGTAGTGCCCAATCGACCCTGCTGGAGACCTCTCTAGAACATGGATTAGAAATTCTGGGCTGCAATCTGTTGGGTCTGGGCCCCAGTCTCATGATGTAGGGTGGGGGTGTTGTTTGTATGTCCTTGTTCTTAAGGAGGTACAAACTGAATATCTGTAACTTATAAAACCTTACATTCAAAAGGACTGAATGAGAGTGATTGTGTGTGTATGCTCACACTTTTAGCCTAACTTTAAAAAAAAAAAATGTAAAAAGAAAAAAAAAAGATTCTCTTTTACTTTATAGTTAACATCTACTTATGAGTGAGTACATAACATATTTGTCTTTCTGGGTCTGGGTTACCTCACTGAAAATGTATTTTTTTCTTATTCCATCCATTTGCCTGCCTTTAGATTTCCTGGTGTTATCGCTTTTAACAGATGAGTAATACCCCACTCTGTAAATGTACCACATTTTCTTTATCAATTATTCAGTTGAGGGGCATCTAGATTGTTTCCAGATTCTGGCTACTATGAATAAAGCTGTTATAAACATATGGCTCCCAACAGTTGAGCAAATGCCCTTGTGGTATGATTGAGCATCCTTTGTGTATATCTAAAGAGGCTAGGGAACAAGAAGGGCCCAAGGAGGAATTCATGGATCTCCCTGGGGAGGGGAGAAATAAGAGATGCTCTGAGGGAACTGTGAGTGAGTAGGGAGAAAACTTGAGGAATCTGCTTAGGGAGTGGATGGGGGGTAAAAGTACTGAAGGAGAACAGAGTCTGAACCAACAGCCAGAGAACTGACCTAAGCACTCTACACATATGTGATAGTAGTGTATCACTACTTGTGGTACACTAACAATGGGATCAGGGACTGTCCCTAATGTTTTGTTTGGCTCTTGGGAGCCTATTCTTCATATTGAATTGCCTTGTGTAGCCTCAATGCAAAAGGAAGTGCTTAGTCTTACTGCAAGTTGATATGCCAAACTGTGTTGATAGCTACAGAGGCCTGTCCCTTTCTTTTTTTTTTTTTTTAACTTTATTTATTTATTTGATTTATTTGCCTTGGTGTTTGCCTGGAACTGGAACTACAGACAGTTGTTAGCTGCCATGTGGGTGCTGAGAATCGAACTCGGGTCCTCTGGAAGAGCAGACGGTGCTCTTAACTGCTGAGCCATCTCTCCAGCTCCGCCTGTCCCTTTCTAAACAGAAAGGGAGGACAATTGGGTTAGGGGTGGATGTAGGAGACAGGGAAGGAGGAAATGAGCAAGGGGGGGGAACTGAGGTTAGAATGTAAAATAGATTAATTAATTAAATAAATAAGTAAGTATAACTAACTGAAAACTTCTTATAAGTTGCTAACTCTCATGCTCATAACAATTTTTATTTGCTGACTGCAAAAATTCTAGGAGGCAGGTGTGTGTGGTGCCCAGGGCCTGTTTGGCTTGAAATTCTTACTAATTCTTGCCATCCTAGAAATCAAGGGCAGCAAGAACATTGCTATTTCCATCTATGTGGAGATTTGTGAAACACACTCTGGTAGTCTTCCTGCTCGCCACTGCCTGCCTCCTCTCCTCCTCCTCCATTTTCTTTGAGGGTGAAAGAATTATTTTTTTTTCCTTTATTTTGTATTTATTAAAAAAAAAACACAGTAAAAGGAATTTAAAATGTGGAAGAGTTAACAATAACTATATAGAGGATAAGAATGATAAGCATGGCTTATCAAGGGTAGACATACAAATAAGATTGCTACACCTATATTTTCTTTGTGTTCATCTTTCCCTCTGAATTTTTTTTTTCCATTCCTGTATATCCTTATTCAAGGTCTCTTCCCCCTCCCAACACATCTGGTCACTTTTTTTTTTTTTTCCTCTGCAACTCCCC